>JAQQSK010006671.1:0-14323 GCA_028658325.1 Potorous gilbertii
AAAAAAAAAAAGAAGGCATTGGGAAGAGGTTGGTCCTCAACTCTATAGCCCTCCATTCAGAGGGGAGAGAAGGCTGCAGGAGGTGCTGTCAATTCAAGTTTGAGTTAATAGCATGGTGGTGAGATTAGAGGTGATGAACTTAATCTGGGGAGGGCATCTTGTTCTGTTGAGTTGGGAGCAGATGTAAAGTGGAGAGTTCCTTCTAAATACACCACTGCCTTGTAGATAGTTTCCTTCCTTCCTTCATTTCAGTTGGGAACCATTTTTTCTAATTAATAAAGATACTCTGAGTAGCCATTTTATAAGTCAGTACAGGGAAGGGAAACATCTCCTAACTGCAAAAATCGTTTTGTTTTGTTTTTTAAACATCATCTCAGGTGAATGAAACACTGCTAAAAATTAACTCTATCTTTCCAAGTAAATATGTTTTACTACTCAAAAAGAATACCTTGTATCCTTCTTTCCAAAGGTATAGTATGAGGTTTTAGTTACTTAATTTCTCTGGAAACTCAGTTTGTTCATCTATAAAATGAGAGAGTTGGACTTGATGAACTCAGCTGCTACTTGGCTCCAGAGCTATGATCCTATGACACGACAGAGGGAATATGAGGGCAAAAAACAGAAAGCTGGTGAGGAAAGAATAGAGTGGAAGCTATGAATGGGAAGTATGTGTGGATGTATTCCTTCATTCATCCAAGAAGCATTTGCAACTGGAAAGACAAAGAAAAAACAGACGGTGATCTCTAAGAACTCACATTCTACTGAGCAAATTCAACGTTCACACAAATAAATAAGTTCAAAATTTTTTGCGGAAGGAGAGATACTAACAAATGAGGGCATATGGGAGGAGACAGCATGAAAAGGCTTTGAATAAGATGTTACACATGACCAGTGTCTCAAAGGGAGCTGAGTCTAAAAGGTGGAGGTGAGTAAGATATGTATACCAGGCATGGTACAAAGATAGGAAAGGGAAGTTGATATTGGGAACAGAGGTATGGTCAGTATGACTGGAATGTAAAGGATAAAAAAGGCATATGAAATAAATCTGGAAAAGCATGGAGGAGCCAAATTGTAGAAAACTTTAAATAGTAGGCTGAAGAATTTACATTTTTTCCTAGAAACAATGGGGAGTTGCTGAGGAATGTGGAGTAAGGGAAATGATCCAGTCAAATCCATCTCTTAGGAATATGAATTTGGCAGCTGTATAGAGAGGGAAGGAAGGCATTAGAAGCAAGGACACCAATAAAGAAGCTATTGTAATAGTTCAATAAATATTAGTAAGCACCTACTATGTAGCAGGCATTATGCTAAGTATTGGGGATACAAAGAGAACTGAAAAGACAAATCCTTTCCTTGAGGAGCACACAGTCTAAGAAAGGTGGATGGTGATGAATAGATGGATGAGGATAGTGATTGTGTGAAGGGAACAGGCATCAAGGCTGTTAAAAATCGTATTGTTGAAGGGAGGTAGCAGAGAATCAAAAAGAGAATCCAAGTCAAGTCAATTTGACAGAGTCCATGAACACCTGTAATGAGCCAGGTACTATTAGTCAGGAATTCTTAACCTGGGTTCCACAGACTCTTGTGGATAGAAATCAAGGATTCTTTTACTTTTGATAGAAAGAAAAATAAACATTTACTTTCAATATAATTTCTTTTGTAATCCTATGTCTTTTATGAATTTAAAAATATTCTGAGAATAGACCCATATGCTTCAACAGAATGCCAAGAGGGTCTATGATACCAAAAAAAATGTAACTCCTGATCTAGGTATAATAAACCTGTAGAACTGCTGGTTTGCTATTCTTATTTTCTCTTAGCTGACTTCAGTTGGGTAGATTTAGTGGAGACAATATTTGATTTATACTTTGAAGTTCTGCTACTTACCACTTTGTGGTGGTAAGGCATTTCTTGTCTTAAAGTCATCCCCTACTTTATATCCTACCAATCTGAATCACCAGTAACAGCTTTCCCTCCTTGCCTTCACAGATATGGAGTTGAACTTCTGGAAAGGAAAATGGACAATACACTGAATAGTCTTTGGACTTGGGATGAGGTGGAATGGGAAAGTTAGTTCCACCACATCTGGAAATTTGATCTCATGACCTGGCCCCCTTCATGAAAGTACTGAAAACCTGAAGACAAGGAGGAGTGATTAGGATTTATGAAAAGTAGAAAGTAATGAATGAGAACTAGATTGGCAGGATAAATAAACAGTCTTCCAGATGAGAAGGCATAATGAGGAATAAGGAAAGAACTGGTGGGACATAATGAAGGGTAAAGGATGTTCTCCAATGTGTTTCCAATGGAAACTGGAAAGAGAAAGACAGTCCTGGGGGGAAGTTGAGGTGAAAACTCACCCCTAGCAATTTGATTTTTCAAGCTGCATGTCTGGTGCAAAGTAACAAAAAGACAGTGGTCTATTAAAATCAATTACATCAAATTTATGAATCGTATCCAATCACACAGACTCTAGTATCCTGAATGAAAACTAGCTCCCCATCAGTGGGTAGAGCTGGATCACTGCCTACATGGAGGCCAATCTGAGATAATATCAAAATGAAAAAATCCAAGAAAATTTTCTATTAAATTAGTAAAGAGTGATTCATTGCCTCTGAGGAAGCTAGGTAGGGTTCTGGAAAAAAAGAATACAAGATTCCCAGGTCCAGAAACTGAAAGGTATCCCTTGGCTCTCTATGTTCCTTAAATAGGAGTCTCTACTTTTGTGGGCAAATTTGAGCTCACTCTCCCCAAAGCAGACTTTGTGTCTGCTAGTTGAGATTGTCTGGTAAGAGTGGGTGGGGGGTATATTTGTAACTTCTGTCTTTGCTATACTTTGTTGGTGAATATCCTTTCAGAAAAGTTAAATGCTATCAAATGGTTGATTAATACTTGGGGGAAGACGGTAGATGGGGGGTTGTTAGCCATAGTATTAGAAATCACAATTTCTCAAAGTTACACCTAGAACTCTGAGGGGAGGGAGTAGTTAGTACCCTCCAGAGACCTAAGCTTCCAGGCAAGAGGGGATGGAGAGGGTGAGCCCAGAGGAAATGCTACAACAGGATCATAAATTGGGAGCTTGAAGGGGCCTTCAAGGTCATCAAGTCTAATTCTCTTGTTTTACAGATGATAAAATTGAGCCTCAGAGAAGTTAAGTGATTCACCCATGGGCACACAGCAAGTATCTATTATTGTTTAGTCCTTTTCATTTATTTCCAACTCTTCACAACACAACTTGGAATTTTCTTAGCAAAGATATTAGAATGGGTTAATGTTTCCTTCTCCAGTTCATTTTACAGATGAGGAAACTGAGGCAAAGAAGGTAAAGTGATTTGTTCAGGGTCAGATAGCTAGTGAGTATCTGAGATCACATTTGAACTCTGGAAGATGAGTCTTCCTGACTCCTGGCACTCAATCACTAAACCACTTAGCTACTGTATAATTGTAGCAGAGATTGCTTGTTAGTAAGGCTTGAATTACTTGGCCATTGAGGGGATTTTGAGTTCAAATTCTATCATCCAAAGTGGAAATGTTTCTTCTAATCCAATCACTCAGTAGTTTGACCATCCCAGACTCTGTAATTAAGCCGCCAGACTTTCAGCCTCTGAGATGAAGGTATCTCAAAATAATGGCATATATTTAAAGGCTGGATTCCCAAGTGGAAATCTCGTGGACACACACGTGTATGCCTTGTTGATTTCAAAATGAATAGCTCTTCAATAGAAAAGCTCAAATTCCTTTCAAAAGCCTTTCCTCCTGGGCCAGAGGGAGGTAGCCTGGATGGTACATCTATCCCCAAAGATGAAATCAGGCCATCAATGAGAGTGTTCCTTAAGAGCTAGGATGGCTATTTCATGATGAATACTTCACATATTTATTACTGTTTGGATTCTCCATCTTTGATGGCAGTTCTGATTTTCAGACTTAACGATTCATGCTACGAAGGTGGTAGAATAAAGCTTCAAATCTAGTACTTCCTATTTTTATTAAGAAAGGCAAGGAACTATTTTTTGGAAGGATGTAAACAGTGTATCCTTATGACATTACCATTCTCCATATCTTGGGAGGAGCAATCCTACTGTTCTGTAAGTAGTACACAAATTAAAAAGATACTATGATTCAGAACATAGAGACTACGATCTCTTATGACTTAGGGAAAACACTCGTATGTAGCACTCCATCTACAGATGCCTTGAGAACCATGAAGTGGCCCAAATTAACACCTGGTAGAGTGCAACCTTCTTGATGTGGGAGCTGTTTTTCAGTTTTGTCTTTTATATAAACTTGAGACAAGTAGTATATTTCAGGTCCTTAAATATACCTGACTCATTAACAGGCATTAAGTCAATTCAGTTGGATCAGACAAACCACTTTGAGTATTAAGTATTTTGATAATCTAAGAAACAAAGAAAAAACACCTCATTTAAAAAGTTCTGTAACTTGATGATTCATTCTCCAAAACTTAAAGTCAGAAATGGAATGGAAACTTAAGTTAGTAAATTAAATTCTGATTATATTGTCCAGGTATCACACTTTCATATTTACATTATTGTGAAAAGCAAGCAAGCCACATTAATGATCCCTCCTCAGCTTAACATACTCCAAGCATTGGAGAGGTTTTTTCCTTGTATACTTAACACTCAGGTGAATACTTTATTTCATTCATTCATTCATTCAACAAGTATTTATTAAGTACTTACTAAATTCCAGGCTCTCTACTAGGCATTAATGATTCGAGGATACAAATGAAACAGTCCTTTCTCTCAAGGTGTTTACATTTGTGGAAAAACAGTCTATATGCAGAGAAATCAATATAAAATTATGCAAAATAGATGCCAAAGTAGTATTGGGGCAGGGGAATGAGTGTGCTAACAATAAAAGATATCCGAGAAAGCCTTGAACTCACCCTAAAAGTCTAAGAGGCAGAAATGAAGATGTGCATTCCTCCAGCCATGGGGTAACATAGGCAAGGATACTAAGGTGGGAGACAGAATACCAATTTTAAGAGACAGCAAGTAGTCCATTTTTGCTGGAACAAAAAAGTATATGTCAAGGAATAGTGATGAAATTAGCCCAGAAAAATAGTGTGGAGCTAAATGGTGAAGGGTTTTAAATAGCAAACAGTGGAATTTGTAGTTTATTCTAGAAGCAATGGAGAAGGGAGAGACTTGAGCTAAGGAGGCCAATTAAGGGAAAGACTTAAGGCATGGAGATCAGTTAGGAAGCTATTATAATAGTCTAGGTGAGGGGATAAAGACCTGAAATGGGGTATTATGCTGTGGGTGAAGAATGACCCTTCAAAGAAGAGCAAGTGTATAATTGCAAACATGTTTAACTTAATTTCCTACTGTCTCAATCTACTCAAGGACGGATTTTCACCTCCCAAGTCAAACCATAGGCCCTATAAAGAACAGGCCCTCCCAATGCAGCAGATTTAGAAGAAACATTATCCTGAAAAATAAATGATTCTGAGCCATGGTCTGTATGGTATATGCCTTCTTTCTCCCATACATAATTCAGGGAATTGTTGACCCAGGGGAGCTACACCTGTTACTCCACAGGCAGCCTGCAAATCTTGCAGTATAAATAATAGAAGACCTTGATGAATTCTTGTGAATCGACACATCAAGCCCCCTACCTTCACCAGAGAGTGTGGTCATTGACATAGGATGGGATATTTGCACTGCTAATTTATCAGAGAGACCACAAGAGCCCTCGTATCACAAAGGGTCTTTTAGCTTTTCCATCAGGCTGAGCACTGGCTTACAAAATGGTTAGTGCAATACATTTTCCCCCTAAAACAAATAATCTTTAAATCAATGCAGCTGCTTTTGATTTATAGGGAGGATAAAGAAGGGAGTGGCATTTACATAGTTCCAGGTTGCTTGGGGTGTCTCTGGGTTGGGGGCTTTTTTTTTATTTGGTATGTTTGTATAAAACTCCAGAATGAACGTAATTTGTTTTTTTCCCAAATGGAATTATACAGCTTTACAAGAATTTGGCCCATGGATTAAGTCATTTTTTTGTGATTTGAACTTAGGGTTTAGATCTGGAAATGCATCTTGAAAAACTCCCAAAAGTTATGTCTAATGATCCTTGATGGGTTTGAGGAAAGAGGCTATGCAGTAGTGTACTCACTTTCCGTTACTTCAATTCAATTAACTTAAATTTAACAAACCTCCATTAAGTAAAGGGGACAACCACTTGGCACCAAGGATAGAGTACCAGCCTAGAGTCAGGAAGACCCCCATTCATGAGTTCAAATCTGACCTCAGATACTAATTGTGTGACCTTGGACAAATCACTTCTCCCTGTTTGCCTCAGTTCCTCATCTGTAAAACTGTGGTAGAGAAGAAAATGGCAAACCATTCCAATTTCCTTGCCAAGAATACCCCAATTGGGCTCATGAAGAGTCAAACATGACTGAAAATGACTCGTCAGTTACATGCAAGGCATCAGAGATACAAAGTGCTAGACTTTGGGTCAAGAAAACCTGAGTTCAAATTCAATCCTGGATACTAATAAGCTGTGTAATCTTTGTTAAATCATTTAATGTCTTTGCGCTTCTGGCAGCTTCCTAAGATTTGTCTAAGTCAGGGTTCTTAACTTTGGATCAAAAGTCTAAATACAGGATAAAATTAAAAATTCTTGGCATAGCACTTAAAGCACTCTACAATTGGACGGATTTCAGAGATTTGTGAATTTGGATAGAAACAAAATTAATTTTCCATTTTCACTAACCTCTATCTAAAATTTAACATTTTCTTCAATTAAAAAACAAACAACAAACATTATTCTGAGAAGAGATCTATCATCAGACTGCCACAAAGATCCATGACACTCAAAAGGCTAAGAACTCCTGAATTAGGTCATAGCTGGGTGGCAATCTATATTAATGGATACCTGAGGTTCCCTAGGTAAAATAAATTGCAGCTATTTTTAGTGTTTCATTCATATTCACACATACACACATGCACACACACACACACACACACACGCGCGCGCACACACACGATAAAGTGAAGAATAACACAGATCCCGCCCTTAAGGTATTTATAGCCAAATTCCTGCCTAATGCTGCAGAGGAGGTCATGGTTGTTTGTTTGTTTGATTGATTATAATGCCATTTTCTTTTGGGACTTGTTTTGAAGAACTTCAACTTGTCACATATGACTCCTATCCTTGATACCTAAATACGGGGTCATTTCACTCGTGAATGACTTCTGTTTCTGTAAGCAGATCATCCCTTTAATCCTACCTTGGCCCCTTCACCAAGTAACGTCCCATCAAACATCACTAAACCCCAGTGACTTCCTTGCTATCTGCCTGTCTCCCTCCATAAATTACTGATCAAACATAGAGGGACCTTAGAGATCATATGGTTCAAGCTCTTCATTTTTGACATGAGGAAACTGAGGCCTGCAAAACTTGTGTAAAATCACCCAGGAAATGGTTGAGATTTTCTGACTTCAAACAAACCCACTTTCCATTGCACCACAACTGAAACAATCCCAGTTGAGAAGTCAGCCCAGAGAAATATATTCTTGAATCTCTTCCCAGTGACTTGAATTTTTGGGGAAAGAGGCACTAACTTCATCATGGGCTTATGGTTATTTTGTTCTCATAATGTCTCAGTGCTTTTATCAGGTGTATCAAAATGACCATATAGACTTTGACAATGACTCTAATGGCAACTTGTATTTCTTTTTTGAGTTCTATTCATAGGCTTTTTTAAATGGTTCTTTGTTACTGAATTTTGAGTAAATCTAGGTATTTGCACCAAGAAAACGAATCTTAGGTCTGCCTCCCCTAAGTTTATCAACTGGTCAATATCCCTGGGCTTTTTTAATGATAATTTTTATTAATAACTATATCATTGATTTTATATTATTTATGTTTATGGTATGCACATACATTATGATTAATTATAGCATTATTAATAATTATGTATCGCTGATAAATTTTAAGGAACAATATCATTTATGAATAAAAATTAAGATTCTCTTTATGAAACTAAAAGACATTTTGAAAAGCTTCCCCAATGATATCAAGCTGAGAGAGGCAGAATTTGGTTGGGAAAGTCTCTGGACCCAAGAGTTTGTGCTGAAATGTGAGAGAAATCTGGTCCTGACCTTGCAAGTTCCAAATTCCCCAGGGGGATGAGCACCTGGCAAATCTTCAGGCAGGTTATTTCTACCTTTGTGAGAGATGTTTCCCAAACTCTGGGTCAGACTCAGAGTCTGAGTGAGTTCAGATACTCAGGGGCATCCCTGAGCTGGAAATTAGACTGGCCTGAATTCCTCTGAGTACCCTGCCTATTTTTTGTTGCCAAATTTTCAGGTTCCAAACAGGCCCCTCTGTGCTCTGTGTACGGTAAGAGTTATCATATGAGGTCACAGAGAATCTGTCTACTGTCTAGTCTGTACCAGAGCCTTCCTGGTCAATAATTAATAGAAACAAATGGCATAGACCGCATTAGACAAGGGGAGTTGTGTTGTTGTTGGGTTACTGGACCATACCTTTAAATCCATATTTTCACTTGGAGTCAGAAAATCGATATCACTGAGACACGGATTTGACCACGTCACTTCCCCCTTCAGTAATCTTCAGTGGTTCCCTATTGCCTCTAGAATAAAATATGAAATCCTCTACACAGTTGTTAAAGCACTGGGCAATATGATTCTGAACCTATTTGCAGTTCTTATCTCAGATTACTTTTCAAGCACTATCTCCTCCTATTAAACTGACCTACTAGCTGTCCCCCACACAAAACATTATCCTGTCTTCATGCTTTGCCTAGATGGTCCTCAATGTCTGGAAGATGCTTCCTCCTCATGATTGCTTCAAAGTACAGCTCCCACCATCTCCTATATTATGCTCTGATCTCAAGTCATACTATCACTCTTATAATCTTGAATTTTTTATTACTATTTGTTTATTTATTTTGCATATATGTTGATTGTACCTCCACCACTCAGTGCAGGGACTTTCTTTTCCTTCCTTCCTTCCTTCCTCTCTCCTTTCTTTCCTTCTACCTTCCTTCCCTCCTTCTTTTCTTTCTTTTTTCTTTCTTTCTTCCTTTCTTTCCCCAATGCCTAGTACAGTTATTAACACTTTCTAGGTTCTTAATGAAGGCTGGTTGAATTAAATTGAATGGAACTGAAAGAAAGAGAATGACTGCTTAAGAATTAAGATCTAAAACTGAACAATGGATAAAGACTGGCTCAATGCCTCATGCCCCTCCAGAATTGAAGTTACAACCTTAAGGACAATTACAATGACTAATATTTTTGCTGATTATTCATTATCTGGAGAAATATTTAGGATTAATCCAGATCCCAAAACTTTCAGGATTTATACTGCAAAAGAATTGAATAACATTTTAAAAATAAGCACCTAAATAAAAGAATGATTCTCATCCAATATTAATTCTGTGGAGTTTCAGGTCTGCCCAGAACCATATAGCATCGTATTGTAACTACATTAACAAGAAAAGTTTTTCAAATTGAAAATAGGTAAACTGTACAGTATAACTTCTAGTGTGATGTCATGTACTCAGTTGACTTTCAACAAATATACCCCAATACTGCAATGGATCTATGATGTCATTTTTTGCCACAGGTACATCATTATTCAATCTATGAAATAAGACCATAACTATTGGTGGGAAAAGAGGGGTTTTTTCCCATACACAGTGCCAAACTTTCAAATTCGTATCCCAAATATGGAGGGAGAACCTACAGATCTATGTAAAAGAAGGATGGCATATATAAAGAGGCTTTTGTTATCCTTCTTAGTTTCTCAGGATCCATGACCATGGGAACATCTAGTTTCCAGGTGTTTGATAATAACTCCCAGAATAGTCTCAAGGATCCTAGATAGTGGTTTCTTAGAATCATGGTGACAGACAGTCCTATTGAAGCTGCACTATAAGAAATGGGAGTGACATAACTGATATTTACTATGGCGATATTGCTAAAGTTAACTTGTGAGCTTAATGCTGGCAAGATGCCTTCTTTGTCTGTTGCCCTATAAAAGCAAGTGAGCATTGGTCAGTGAATGGGAGAATTCATAGGGGAAATCCATGGGGGAACCCATGGGTAATACCTAGTGGATGACATATACCTGCCTCAACTGGCCCCCATTGAGGTTTGAGGGGATTTAGGGGAATACACAAGTGTGCCTGTCTCAATTGATCCCATCAAGATATGAGTAGTTGCTCCCCTCTTCTTACTGGGAGAAGGGTGATCAGGGAATGCTTTGGGAGTTGGTTCTCCCAGCAACCATTTGAGAAGACTAGACTAGAGGAATGCTGTTTATTAACCCCTCAGAAGTTGTCTGCCTGTCTGACCAAATCAAGAATGAACCCACTAAAGACTGGAGACCAAAACCTTCCATGCCTCCTATGTGTTATCTGTGAAACAGAGGGTCAAACTGTGGGTGCTTATGGCCCCACAAGTGACCTAGAGGCCTGGTTCCAGGAAAGATAAGGAGAAAGATCACTTATCAGAGAATGCTCAGAGAATAGGTAGCCATTGTTTGACTAAGGTCTTCTTTCTACTGTGGCCTAGGGAAGCTGGAGTCAGCAGTTTCCTCTTTCCCCAGGTAGATTTTATCTTCACAACATCTTTCCTCTTCTTTCTACTCATAATGCTGCCATTCTATTTAAGACCCTCATAATCTCTCACCTGGATGATTAAAACATTCTCCTAATTGGAGTTCCACCTTCCATTTTCTCTCTTCTTTAATTTATTCTTTACACAGCTACCAAAATAAGCCTCCTAAAGCACCACGTCAGTCTCCTATTCAGGAAACCTTCAGGAGTTCTTTAGTGTCTCCAGGATAAAATAAAAGCATTCCCCTTGGAATGTAAGCTTTCATGATGTGCCTCCAGCCTGTATTTTCAAACTCATTTCATATTCCCCTTCACAAACTCTATGCTCACCTGCGTACTCTTTATGCCAACTTACCAAACTGCTTTTATCTCAACTTGGCTTTTCATTTTCCTCTTGACTCAAATATTCTTCCTCTATACTTCTTCTTAGAGATCTTATCTTCCTTCAAGATACTAGTTCCTGTAGCATTGATTTCCCCTACATATTAGAGTTCTTTTCCACCTCAAGCTATTATGCTGAACATAATAGTATAAGTACAACACAGATACATTGTTTTGTTTAAATTCTACCACAGTAGAATATAAACTCCTTGAGATCAGTAACTCTCTGTTTTATCTGAATGCCTGGTTTCTAGTACAGTCCTCTGTACATAATGGGTACTTAAGAAATGTTTGTGGGATTTGATTACACTAGAACTGAGGTGGGGAACCTGAGGCCTCAAGGCCACATGTGGCCCTCTAGGTCCTCAAGTACAGCCCTTTGACTGAATCCAAACTTCACAGAATAAATCCCCTTAATAAAAGAATTTGTTTTGTAAAACTTGGACTCAGTTAAAAGGCTGCACCCAAGGACCTAGAAGGTCCCATGTGGCCTTGTAGCTTCAGGTTCCCCCTGGACTAGAAGTTATCAAAATTATCATCCACAGGGGTGAAATTCTCCTTCTTACTTTGCAATAACATCCTCAAGATTTCCTCCTCTACTCTGCTCATCAACAGATGGTGGATTTCCTACCTCCTTCCCTAAGTGCAAAATATATTACTTATGAAGGGATAGTGTCACAGAAACAATATGGACTTGGACAGACTTTGAGAGACAGTAAAGGATGGATGGGTCTGGTGTGCTATGGTCCATGGGGTCATGAAGACAGACACAACTGAATGACTGAACCGTAACAACAAAGAATGACTCTTTTACGTGTTATTTCATAAAATGGCCATAGTGAGACTTGGACATCATCTTTGGATATCACACACCATCACACTTTCATTGGATGACCAGTCCTTTGTTATGTTCAAAACTTCTTTTGATGATATTGCTTTTTCCATACTTTCTTTGTGATTCCTTAACCATGATGTTTTATAGAGTTTTCACATCCTTCAGGAACTTCTCCATGGCTCAGGAGGAGGATGGTGATAACGGTAGTCGTGATGTAACACACCATTCTTTATCAGATCCTGCGTTAGTTGTGGGGTGAAATGAAAGTTGTCTTTCATTCTGTTTTCATCTATGACTCTTTGTCAGCACCTCAACTAGGGAGATAAAGGTGTAGGACGATGAGTGATCCATGAAGCATTTTTTCATGACTTCGTTTCCTTTTGAATAAGCAGTTTCTCTCATTTGCCATTATTAATCACTAAATGATCTGTGGTTTGTGTGAGCGTATTGTATCTCAAAGATGATCCATTCCACCCAAATGAGACTGCTCTGCTCCGTATAAATGGTAAAACCAATGCATGGTCCTCCCCATCTGGTTTACCACACATCCTATCTAAAACAGTGCTGAAGTAAGAATTGCAATAATTAAAACCATATTTACATGTTTCTTTCCTAGTAAGAAATGAAAGTCTGTTGTGTGAAAGGGAGATTAAACTTGTCCTGTTTGGACCTAGAGGGTAGGACCAGTAGAAATGGTAGAAATTGCAAAGGGACAAAATTGAGTTTGTCCTTCCTTCCCTCCTTTCTTCCCTCCTTCCTTCCTTCCTTTCTTCAGTCTTCCCTAGAAGAGGTGATAATTTAATGGAAAAAGAGAGATTGATGACAATTTAGACACAGGAAAAAGTATAAACAAAGTCATAGAAGCTGGAAAGTACGTGACCTGTTTGAGGGACAGAGTAGAGTACAATTCATGGGGAGTGGGGAGTAACATGAGAAGTTTGGAAAAATCAGCTTCAGAAAACTTCTTCTGCACCACATTGAATGTCTCCTAAAGATGTTCTGGTTTGATCCCTTGGGAAGACAGTGGTGGAGGGATGCTGACCTTTGGGGGCTTTCTGGGTCTCAGGCTCTTGGCCTCCCTGTCAGGTGTTTTGGTGTGAAGATATCACCCACAGAGGAGATAACTCACATTGGTCAGGTTTATGATGAGGAAGATTGCAGAAGAATTCTCTCTGTTGCTCACCAGAAAGAGGTAAATGAAAACTTTGCAATTCACTTGATTGCAGAGAGACCAGTGAGTAAAGTAGAAAGTCAAGTGATATCATGTGATGATGGAGGAGGAGCTCTGAGTCATCCAAAAGCGTATAGAAACTTGGACAAAGAGACTAAAACTGGGACTTGTGGGTATTATGGACTTCAGTTTAAACACCACCACCACCACTAAACCCAGTTCTGTTCTTTGGGGCTTGTACAATTCTCCGCATGTAAGGATTTTAGTATTTTTAAAAAATGCTTATTTAAGAATCAAAAAAGAAGCTTTGTTTTAAAAATATTCTATGAATAAAATATAATTGTTGAGTATAAAAAAATTTACCTGGTTCAATCCTCTAATCAAATTATGGAGAAACTTGAAAATAGGGAAAAGTAGGCCGTAAGAAACTAACGAAACTGTGACCACATGGGGGTCACAAAACCAGGGAAGTTTAACTTGTTGGGACAGAGACGACAAGGGTTTGCTACATTTTTAACATTCTTATCCCCAGTCTGGCCTAGCCCATTGCAAGTCACTGTCTAAGTACCTTTTCAGGGCCTTTATGATGAAGGAGGCAGAGGAAATGTCTTTCTTCTTTGTGGGGGAATTATCCTGGATATGCTCAAGTCATGGATGCTGGAAAGTGACTGGAATTTGTTGTTGATTGCCAGGAAGGGAGAAACCAGCTATGACAACTGTCTCCTAGAACAGCTAAGCAGCTGGTCAACTTAGAGAATCATAAGACCATGGGGTGGCAGAATCATAGGATAGAAAGAGTAGAAGAAACAAAAACCATCACTGTATAACAATTTGACAGAAGGAATTAGGAAAGTGGATGATCCTGAAACAAAGGACAGAACTTGGCACCAAGATTGAACAATGACTGGAATTTTAAATAGGCAAACCTCGAGAACTGTGTTGTATATGGGATTGGAGGCAGCAGTAGGCATGGTTGTTTTCTGCTATTTTAAGCAAATAAAATACAAAATTACCTTTTCTGATTATAAATCTGCTTGTTAAAATAATATAAATATAAATCATACAAAAAAATTCAGTTGCACCACAGGGAGAGGACAGCTACAGCCAACTCCTCCAGCAAAATTCCTGACATCATACGCCTGAGATTGCCAAGTGCAAAACATGATGATATCTATTGAGATAACACAGAGGCTCTCAGTTTTAGAACTGGAAGGGACCTTAGCTATCATCTAGTCCAGAGATTATTTTTTATATTTATTTACTTATTTATTTTTAGTTTTCAACATTAATTTTTATAAGATATTGAGTTCTAAATTTTTTC
>JAQQSK010006672.1:0-14323 GCA_028658325.1 Potorous gilbertii
TCAAGAAATTATCAGGGAAAACTGCCCTGATGTTCTAGAACCAGCAGGTAAAATAGAAATTGAAAGAATCCACTGATTACCTCCTGAAAGAGAACTCAAAAGGAAAACTTGGGAAATTGTAGCCAAATTCCAGAGTTCCTAGGTCAAGGAGAAAATATTGCAAGCAGCCAGAAAGAAACAATTAAAATATTATGTAAATACAATTAGGATAACATAATACCTAGAAACTTACACATAAGTGATCAAAGAGCTTGTAATATGCTGAGACTAAAACCAAGAATCACCAATCCAGCAAAACTGAGTATAATCCTTCAGGAGAAAAATGGATAAATGAAGTAGAGGACTTTCAAGAATTCTTGGTGAAAAGAACAGAAGAGAAAGAGAGATATAGAATGGGGAAATAATCTCATAAAAAAGAGGCAAGTAAAAGATTTTACCATGGAGGGGAAGTGGGGGAAAGTGAGAAGCAATGAATAAACTCTACTGTTGTCTGATTTGACTTAAGGAGGCAATAACATACACACTCAATTGAGTATCCTATCCTACAGAAAAGTAGGAGGGAAGGGGATAAGAGGGGGGATGATCAAAGGAAGGTTAGTTTGGGGGAGACAGTAGTTAAAAGCAAACACTTTAGAAAAGAGACAGTGTCAAAGGACAAAAATAGAGTAATTGGGGGATGGGATAAAATGGAGGGAAATATTGTTAGTCTTTCACAATAGGACTATTATGGAGGTGTTTGGCATAACTACACATGTATAATCTATACTGAATTGCTTGTCTTCTCAATGAGGATGGGTAGGGAGGGAAGAATAGAGAGAATTTGGAATTCAAAGTTTTAAAAACAAATGTTAAAAAGTTGTTTTTGCATGTAACTAGGAAATACGATATATGGCCAGTGGGTTAAAGAAATCTATCTTGCCCTTCAGGAAAATAAAGGGGAAGGGGATAAGGGGAATATGGTAAAATGGAGGGCAGTTTGAGAGAAGGGGTAATCAGAATACATACCATCTCGGGATGTGGGGGAGGTGAAAGATGGGGAGAAAAGTTGAAACTCAAGATTTTGTAAAAATGACTGTTAAGAACCAAAGCTAAATAAATAAATAAATGTAAACAACAACAACAAAAGGAAAGGAATTAGACAAATTTTGTTTATCCCTGAAATGACCAAAAACAATGGACAGAAAACAAAGGAGCGAGGGTGATGGGTATGTAAAGAGTATTAAAAGTTCTGGCTAAATCCAACCCCTAGTTAAATGCCTCAGGAACAGGGGGAAAAAAATCAAACAAACAAAATTAAGGATGCTTTCATTTTTAAAGACACTGATGAGATATCTCTCTTTTGTATAAACATTCATTTTAGTAAAATTTTAAAGTCTCACCAGTATAGGGTGTCTCTGAACCCAGCATCTAACTTTTAGCAGTGCTGATAATTATGCTCTCCTCTATGGATTTAGGTAGTTTTCTTAGTTATTCCATTTGGTGTCAAATCATAAGATACAGTTTCCCTACATCTTGTATCAGCGCACAATAAAAGTCTTAATTTTGAGTATGACTGAAAGTAAGACTTTGTTTTCACTATGAATATTTGTTAATTTTTTAACGAGGAGGAAGGAAAGAAAAAATACTTTTAAATTGCTATATATACATATATATAATATATATATGTATATATGGGTATACATGTGTGTGTGTGTGTATATATATATATACAAATATATATACACACATATATACATGCATATACACACACATATGTACTCCATCAGTGGTTGGTCAAGAGATTAAAAACAAATTAAATTGCAAAACTCATCAGCAATTCTAGGAACACTCCTGATTATTTCACCAATAATTTCTTGGTTTTAAGAGTGGCACCGTTGTTCATTCAGGCTTTTTCAACTGGATATATGGTAGATTTCTCAAACTCAATATGTCCAAAATAGAACTCAATATCTTTCCTCCCAAACACTCTCTCCCACTCCCAACTTTCCCTATTGTGTAGAGAGCAACACTATCCTCCTGGTCCCCCATGCTCACAACATAGGAGACATTCTGGATGCTTTGCTATCACTTTCCCCCTCCCTCCTTCCTATTCAGGATGTTGCTAAGGCCTGCTGATTTCACCTTTTAGACATCTCCCATATATATGTCCCCTTCTCTCTTTGGGCACAATCAAACCTCTGTTGCAGGCCTTCATCTCTTCATGCCAGGGCTATTTTAACATCCTACTCATGAGTCTCTCTGCCTTAAGTCTTTCTATTCATTCTCCACTCTTCACTCAGTCCCTAAAGTGATTTCACTAAAACACAGGCCTGATTATGCTGTCTTCCCAACCTCCTATTCAATAAGTTCCATTGGTTTCCTGTCACCTCCAGGGGCAAAAAAAAATTCTCTGTTTGACATTCAAAGCTCTTCATGACCTAGCCATTGCCTAGCTTTCCAGTCTTCTAACACTTTATTCCCTAATATACTCTCTCCAATACAGTGACCCTGACCTCCTGATTGTACTGGGAATGAGGCATTCTATCTCTCAGCTCAGGGAGTTTTCTCTGGTTTTCCCCATGCTTGGGTTCTCTTCCTCCTCTGCTTTGACTACTGACTTCTCAGGTTTCCTTGCAGGCCCCATTAAAAACTCACTTATCTCCAAACCCCTTTTCATTAAAGTGCCTTCCCTCTGTCAATTATTTTCTATCCTATATCTAGCATGCTTTGTAAATATTCCTGGGCATTTTCTCACCCACCCCACCCCAACCCTCCCATTAAATTGTAAGCTCCTTGCAGGGACTGTCCTTTGCCTGCTTTTTGTATCCCATGTGGGGATCCACTTATCACAGTGCATGGCACTTAATAAATGTTTATTGAATTGAATACAAAAATTTGCATAGTTTTTAAAAAATAATTATCTCGCTAAAAACAATTTAAAAAATAAATAAAATGCTTACCTGGTGTGCCAGCAACAAGATTTTACCCCTCCAAAAGCCTTAGAAAGTGAATTCAGTGATAGGTGAAACCAGGTCATCAGAAGCACTAAAGAGTATGAATTTTCTCTATTGGGATGACAGTAGCATGAGTAGTTTTGGCAGGATCATTTTTTACATATGCTGAGATATGTAGATGATACATTTGCTGATAGAATGAATGATGAAAGAGGATGGTGTCCAAGGTTCTGAGATCTTTCCAGCTCCATGAATGTTTTCAGGATATGTCCAGCTAAACCTCATGTAGTAATAAGATCATTTCTTTCTTTTTAATTATTTTATTTGTTTTCAGTTTTTTACAATGACTTCCATATGTCTAAGATTTTTTTCCCCTCTTTCCCCCTCCCTCCTCCTTACTCCCTCCCTGAGATGGCATGCAATCTTATATAGGTTCTACACATACATACCACTGCAGCTGATCCTACTGTTCCAGGATTTTCCTGGGGAAGTATTCTATGGGTTTTTCAAGGGCAAAAAGGGGAGAGGTAGAGCATTTACTGATCACTCCACCATCTTGGCTCCCAAAAGTTCAAGTAGGTGACTTACAGACATTTAATCTACGAGCTGATAGTCTCAGGAGCAGGTACTGCAGTTATTTGAGGTTCTGTTTTTCTCTTGCTGAGTTCTAGTGGACTAAATATGATATGTGTGAGATTCCACAGTGGGGCTGCTGCTTCATATTGCCTGGGGCTTCCTGCTTGGCTTTGTGATGGAGAGTCCACGCTGGTACAGCCTGTGCACTATGTGTTGTGTGCTCCTCCAGCCCCCTGCAACAGATCCTTTCTGTTGACCTTCAAGACTCTCCTGGGTTGAAAATCTGCCACACTCTTGTCTCCTATTGGATTCTGCAACCCTAAAATTTGTTCATATTCTCTTTTTTAGAGGTAGCTGAAGGAATTTGTCTTAGAGCTTAGGTAAATTTTTGCTCTCACTCTGCCATCTTGGCTCCAATAAGATCATTTCTGAACCTGAATATTTCAGGCACAAATGCCTTTAAACCTAATCAAGTAACCTTGAATTCTCTCTGTATATCAGCATTGCCTCTAAGTGACTTCTTCTAGAAAGAAGCATGGCTGAGTTGGATACATTTCTAGTTGAATTACTATGGTTATTAACAACTTTTTTTTCCTGTTTTAATTTTAAGAATGTTTTTAGCTCTTGGTCAAATTAATGGCATACCTGCTTTGAACTCTGCCAAATGTATTTTGAATGACTTAAAGAATCTTCAGTTTTTGGATGTTGATATTCCTGGTGAAAAACTTTTCAAGCTCTGTCAGATCATTCAAAATCAGCGTGCCCCATTCATATGGTTGACAGAGAATAACTCATCATTGTCAAATGTTGGGGAGAGATTGTCTATGAACTGGATATTGGAAAAATCTGATTTCCCCTGTAGTATGGCTGCTAGTATCTTTAGGCCCAGACATTATCTTTGGGATTTGTGAAAAGGATCTATGATCACTGTATTCTGATATTTTTTCATAGTGATAGGTCATTAATGTCATAAAAATAAATTTCAATCATAAGAAATTCAAATAATACAGTTTATGGTTTAAAAGAAAGAAAATAATATTGTTCTCCACTTACATAGTCACCAAAACAGTAAATTGTGCCAGGATAGGAAAGCATAATTCAACAGATCTTATATAATTTCTTCTTCTCAGAAGACAGTATATCTTATAAAATATCTGGCACCACCTCTCCCTGAGACCTTCATATCTCAAAAGTTAAGGAAGTCAAATGTCCTCTGCCTCTTAAAGCACCAGTGCAGTATTTATGTCAAGGAAGTCACTGACCAGCTTATAGATTATTCCTTTATGCTGCCCAAGAAGAAAGGGAAGGTGTGGGAGAAGGGAGAGAAATAGAAAGCAGGATGAAGAAGAAGCTTAGGCAGGAATGGAGGCTGGGACAGATGTGGATGTAATTTGGGCTTTGCTGGTGACTCCTGGCCACTTCTCCTCACAATACTCCCCTCCCCACTCTGTGGTAGTACAGGTATAGTTCCTACTAAAAGGTCAAAAATATTTTAATTCTGTCAAAGGCACTTTGAAATACTGAATCTGCTCCGTACTGAAAAAAATATATACCATGACCGTTGTTCCTGGAAAACTACAGAGCTTGTAGAAACTTACTTAGCTTCATTGGTAGAAAATTTAAAAAGGCATTGAAGTGAATTCTGAAGACTGATCTTTATGCACATCAGTTTTTCACCATCTTCACAAGGAGCAGCTGTGGAATTATAAAGTACTCTCATGAAATTTTGAATTATGTGCAGTAAACCTCAAGTTTTAAAATTTGGCATTAATGAATTATTACACTAAAAAATCCACAGAACCTGTACTCTTAAATTGCCACTATTGAGTAGTGTATATATGTATAGTATATACACATATGTATATATGTGTAGGATAAATAAAGCTTGATATGTAGATACCCATCTCTTGCATGCATTTAAAGTTGCATGCAATATTTTGTGTTTGGTTTAGACTCTTCGATTGACTCCAGATAATAGCAATATTTATAATTTTTCTGTAAATGCACATGACAAGTATTATGCTTTACACTTGACCTGAGAAAGATATCTAATACTCATTACAGAGTTTCTGATCCTAGCAGGACATTTCCCCCATTCTTTGACGGATTGTCTTGCTAAGTTAGACAAGTATTTAGATGAAAAAAAGGGCTTACAACAAGAGCAGAATATGGTTTAACTTTCCCCCATTCCTACCCCTTTGGCACATTGTCAATTTATATCTGAGGCAGAAATAGACGGCTAAGATTATGTCTACAAGGATGCATAGTACATCACCTACACAATCTGATGCTAGGAATATCTTTATATTTAGAAATCTGTATTGGTGGTTACTGTATAAAAGCATGAAGACAATTTATGCTCTACATGGCTACAAGCAATGCCTACTCTTCAACCATATTCTCTAGTTCCCATATGGCTTGAAATTCAATCTGTACTACAACCTAGGAACTTCCTCCTTGTTATTTCATAAATGCCCCATAAATTTTCTTCTCGTGTGTGCGTTAGCTTACTGTAATATTCAATACACCAGTCCACTAGTGTCAAATTGCCACATGCAGCTCACAACACTCTCAGGTTAAAATGTAGCTCATAAATCTTTAAAAAATAAATAAAATGCAACAAAACTTAGATAATATTACATTTTAAAACTAAGGCAATATGTGACCCACAGAGATCCCTATATAAGGTTTAGTGGCCTCCATCTCTATTTGAGTTCGACCCACACACACACCAGGATCCCAGAACTCAGCTAAACACAGCCATATTATCATCTGCAGGGAAACAATTTATTGGTTATATTTCTCTTCTCACATTGAGTAGGGGCTGTCTAACAATTTTCAGTCATGATAGGGCATTATTCTTTGTCCTAAGATTCAGTATACATTAAGAAGGGTTGAGATATTTATGCCTCATTTACTATATGTTTATTCAGTTTAAGACACACTTACTGAAACTTTGGGCATACATTTTGAACACCACATGATCTTTTAGCCAAACTCCCTTCCCTGCTCAATACTTCCTCCCATGTATTTTATCTTCCTGTTACAAAATAAGCTCTTCATAGGAAGGGCCTGTCTCACTTTTTCTTTTTTTCTTCTGTATTTGTATTCTCAGTGCCCAGTAATCTATCTTTTACATAAGTAGGAACTTATTAAATATACTTGCATGTTTGATTAGTATAGTAAGATCTTCAGTTATTTTTGCATATAGTACCTCCTCAGAAAATCAAATACATTAAACAAAGAAATAGATTTAGGGGCCTAGGAAATATTCATAGTAAGATAAATTGTCTGCTGTTTGACTACACATTGAGTGTAGCCATAAAGTTGTTGCCAAATTGATTTCTCTTAAGTTTCATTGTCTAGATTTGTCTTTGTGGACACTCCAAAAAAAGAATTCAAAGAATCAATTGCCCTACTGATATAGATTGCAGTATCTATATTCCATGCCTTAGTAGAGAACCTTCATAAATGGTTGTGCCTAAGTTGGTCCTTGTATGAAAAATATAAACCAAAGAGGCTTTGCCAAGATTATATGATAAATTTTAGTAAAAATTTGCAGTATTTCGACTATGTTGCCAAATGTTTGGGAAGTCAGGGTGACCTCCAGTCAAAAATTAGACTTTGATGAAAAATTTTCCTTGTAAAAATCTGTTATGTTTCTTTAATAAATAAATGGCACTCAATTTGCAAGATTAGTAAAATGACTGAACTGTATCAGCACATTAAAAAACATGATACATCTTTAAGAATAAGATGAACTTTTTTGTGATTTCGTACAGATATGATAAAAATTCAGCAACACATTGAGATTTAGCCAATGTTCTTTATCTCAATACCATCATAAACTAATTAACACCAATACAAATATTCACAGCTGTGTGTAGAATGGCTGTGAATGTATAATTTGTGTTTTTACATATAAGGAATTCTAATAACTGTGTTGCTATGTGAAATTGCAATAGAAAGTATATGAATCATGTTTCTGAAAAACATAAGGCAATGTAGTTTCAGCTGTTGCTATCTGATTAAACGGTTACCTGCCTCACTGATGTATTGAACATAGGTCACAGATACTCAGTGCAGCATATGTCTCACATTAAACACTTATTGGAACTAAGAGGTCATCATCGTGGACCACCTATAGGACTAAGTGTCTCCACCTTAATAATGACCTCAGAATGGATGGAAAGGAGTGCAGGAAATACAAGCACACAGAAATTGTTAGAGTGCACAAAAATTGTGTATAGAAATTTAGAAAAAAAAACCAAAGTACATCATAGATTTGGAGGGGAAAAGAAGAGATATATTTAAAGTGTTAGCATAGAATGATGTAATCTAAAATCTGGGTTGAAGAGCAGACTATGGTAAACCTTTGCAAAAGTTTCCTTCCAATTTAACCAGGAGTGATGGATGGGGTATATACAACTTGTAAAGACAAATGGGCCTCACCTTTTATTACTAGCTCACCTCATAGGGAATACATGAGAGGGTGAGTGCTTCTTTAGTCCCATTCATGTCCAGACTGGAGGCAGATGATAATCTTTTCTTCCACGTAGCCTGGAGGTTACTGTTCTCATAATGCCATCATGAAAGCAGCATGAAAAATGTACAAGATTTTAAATCAAAGGATATGGGTTCAAATTCCATTTGTATCTCTTATTAATGATGAGACTGCTGGCAAGTCAATTAACCTCCCTACACCTTAGGTTCATTGGCTTTCTCACCTGTATAATGAAGAAGTTATATTAACTGTCCTTTGAAGTGTCTTTTAGTTCTAGAAATCTTAAATGATCTAAGATCTAGCAAGCTTCCTTGTTCCCTGGGAAGTGTCTATTATGAAGGTTCAAACAATATATGTTAAGCAAATTTTTAAATTGTCTATATATCTTGCAATCCTTAAAAGTTTATGTAAATGTTAATTAGGGCTGTTGTTGTTACCATCAATCAACCTTATGAAAACTCAAAATTCCTATTTAAACTATAGGAATGATCATGATCAGTAACCCTACCAAGACCACCATACGAGTCATTGTTTCTGACTTCATACAGTTTAAATTTCTAAGGGGACAGTCACATAAGAGGAAATTTAGGAGACTAAATCACTTCTCAAACTAGTGAGGCTTGTGAGGTAGAGATGTGTACATTAAGAAGAAATCCATACATAAATAAATAAAATATTTAAATAAGAAATCCAGATGCTGTCTCTTGTGGGGTCACAAAATGTAATCATTTTATTTTTGAGGATGAGGGAGCTGCTCTCATATCTTTTCTTTTTATGCCAATGAAGAGCTGGATTTTTTTTAAGACGAGCAAATATACATAGATAATCTTCCTTAGCATCTGTCAAAGTTTGTTTTGTTCTATTTTAATCCATAATATGATTCTTTACCACCAAAACTGAAAACACTTAGTAGACTTTCCTACAGCGCTTCATACTTTAACTTTAAAGAGGCCTATTCACTGAGTGGGCATTACCGCACTTTGAGTAAATGAAAAACCTTAGCCTAAAAGGCCAAGCTCTCCCATTGCATCCTGTGCTGCAGTTACTGGATCCAGATGCCTCAGGAAAAGAAAATGAGGCTGGTGACCTTGCACAGCCCTCCCTCACGCAAAACAAATTTAAGTGCAAGTTATGTCATTATTTCTCTGATGTCACTGTCCTGTTCAAAAACAAAGGATGAATATGACTCCTTTTTTTAATCTTTCCAGAATGTGACCTCTTCATAAGAGCGGTGGACATAGAGCATTTTACTGCACTACAAGCAACAGTGAAGTATCTTATTTTGAGGTTACAGTGTGACTTATTAGTAGTACCTTTTAACTCCATAGATGGTTGAATCACTTGAATTTATTTGTGAGCCTGTGGACCTCTTCCTAGAGTGCTGCACCAATTAAAGGGAAATACAGGGCACCGCAGTGCAACACTCTCAAACAAGGGGCAAACTGATAGACCCTGGGATGAGTCTCCATTCAGCCCCACACTCTGTGTCTTACTTGACTAAAAAGAGACCAGTATGCCAGTTCACTTTTCATAATTATAGGAGTATATACAGAAAAATGGGCTAGTATGTTCTGAAAAAGAGAGATAAGTTGTCACTCTAGGGATCAAACAAAAATAGCTATCACTGGTCAAGATGGAAAAGGATATATAGTGAGTGCAGAAGTCCTTGAAATATGATTTTTCAGAATGGACTTATAAAGACATAGAAACTTTATGTACAGTTTTATATTTCTTTCTCACTCAAAGACTTCTTTTGAGTTGTCAAGATTGATTATCAGTGTGTTGTGAATAAGAAAGAGAATGGATCTGTAGAACATAGAGATTAAGATCACCAAAGTAGATGAGACATTCTAGGAAAGTAGCAGAAGTGGGTGGAAGACAAAAATAACTCTAAATAAGTTATTGAAGAATCTTGAGGATATGGAAATTTAGAAGGTTCAGGAAAAGAGAACACAGTTAGAAAGAATAGTTGAGAACTGATCCTGGGGTTATTTAACATGATGTGTGTCAAACACATCATGTGACATATCCTAGCAGGAAATCAGGCATAATTACTGGGGAAAAGGTTAATTAATCAAAACATTTATTAACCATTTTCCAAATACTTCAACTAGAGTACAAAGAATTGGTCTTGGTCATATTAGACAATAAAAGGGTGTAGTTTGTTGGACATTATCAGAGTAGGATAAGCATCACAGGAGCTGTGCATATGGGTCCTTGTAGCTCTTTGCCCTAAAGGTGTATTAGACCAGGGACCTAAACCATGACAAATCCTACAAGTGGTAATCTCATAAAGAAATATAATATATAAATCAACTAGCAATTATTTATGGCAAATATTGTGGCAGTTAGGTGGCATAGTAGAATGTTAGACTTGAAATCAGAAAAATTTAAGTTCAGATTCTGCCACAAATACGTTACTTTTGTGACTTTGATGAAGTCATTTAAGCTTGATGGCCCTGAGGTTTCTTTTAGCATGATCTTTTGATCCTACTTGTTAACATGTTGACTGTACCAAGCATTATACAAGTTGATGAAGATAAAGAAGGCACATTGATGGAGGTGAGGAGAAAGAGCATTCCAGGCATAGAGGAATGGCCATTGCAAACAAGAGAAAAAAATCTTGTGTAAGGAACCATGAAAATTTTGATTTGATTGGATTACAGTATTAATGAAAGAGGGTAATGTATACAACATGAGGACTAGTCTAGAACTTTAAACTGTCTCTCCCATACTAATTTTCTGGCTGTATAGAAAATATCACCCTAACTCTTATGTCCTTTTTCCTATAAAATCTGGAAGCTGTGGCATTCTACAATTTTAGAAGATACTTTCTGTGAATAGGAATGTGCTGGCTGGGGTAATATTCTTCAAAATACACTCCTCTGGATACCAATTGCATTTGCACAGGTAATCTAATATGTAGGAGTATGAGATAGCTATTTTAGTTTTTTTCATGTATATTTTTATTAATTTCCTTCATTGCTATGATATTCCCTAATGCCCCCAATATTGAATAGCTTCTCTCCCCAGTTTTACCTAGGTGAATCCTAGCTTTCCTTCAGGACCCAGATGAAATCTATTCTATTCCATGATTCCCGCAGTCAACAGGGATCTCTCCTACTCTGAATTCATATACTCAAAGTGTCTGAATTCAATTGGCAATGAATCTCATTTTGCCTTGTGATATCTAATATATTTGTGTCAGTTTTTAATTAGCTATTTTTACTCAACTTTTAAAATTTTGCTCAAGAAGGCTATAAGTCATTTGAACCAAGGGTGGTATAAGTGTATTCTTCAACAGTATTGGGAACAGTGTTTTCCACAGTATAGGCATTTAATAAATAATTTCTGTTGACTGATAAAAATGTGCCTCTGATAACTATTTTTAGGTTAACATTTCTTAGCTTTAGTAAGTAAAATTTCTTCTTCACAATGGCTACATATGCATGATACATATTTTTCTGCCTGCAATTTAAGGAGGTTATATGATATGGGATCCTCATACAATCCATTTTCTGCTGAAAATGTTAGTAAACTGTCCATAAACTTCAAGAGCTTAATGTGGTAGTGTTCCATTTTTATAAAAGGACTCTATATTTATCCTTTATAGCCTTTTCTCTATGATATTATCCCCTTAAATTTCACTGTGTTACTCTTAATAAAATTTTGTTACAGGTAAATCTCATATATATATATATATATATATATATACACACACACACACACACACACACACACACATAATTGTTATGTCTTTGCAATTTAATATTTTTGTATTATTTTTGTCTTGTGACTTAGACTTGAAACAGAGGTGGAGCTAGGACCAGAAGAAAACAAGGACACTGAATGAGTAAAGGCAAGGGCAGAAAATAAAAAGATAATTAAAAACAAAATCACAGAAATCAGGCAGAGAAAATAGTGGAAAGTGGGCAACTGTAACTCCAAATGACAGGGATGTCATGCATTTGTATGAGTCCTAGGCCTGATGTAACTGAACATGCAGTTTTATTATAAGTATAGCTTAGTTGCCCCCATACAATCTATCTTGGACTTGAACAAGGAACAGTGGAAAGTGTGTTAGATTTGGATTATTCTGTGATGCACAATAAACAAATTCTGATCTTTGTACAATCAGATTCTTATGATTTTAGCTGACTTTGAGGGTCAGTAAAGTAAAACTGTCCAAGCACTCATTCTTTGTTACAAGTACATTCTAATGGTTTCATTGTTTGTTAATTGTATTTAATACAAGGATAACTTCAGTATTTGTGTCTAAGCTCCCTAATATCTCCTGATATTTGCAGCTTTAGGGGGCCTTTTTCTCTAAAAGAACTGAACTTTGGCAAGATTGACTTAATAGTGTGTGTGTGTGTGTGTGTGTGTGTGTGTGTGTGTGTGTGTGTGTGTGTATGAGAGAGAGAGAGACAGACAGAGAGAAAGGAGGTACATTTCAGGGGGATTCAGGATATTTGGTTTCTTATAATTCTACAAGTAATTAGCTATTAGTAGGAAAATCACGATTTATCTTCTATTTGTTTCTTTATCTGTAAAATAAGGAAGATAGATTAGATGGTTTCTTGGGGATAATTACTCAATGATGAGCAGTAACAGACAGGACCAAGGGAGAAAACCTGCACCAGGATTTGATTGTAAAGAGGGTGAGAGATGGAGCAGAAGAAGAACAAAAAGGTCTGATATAGACAGTGGGACTTCAAATTCGCATTCTATACGCTGAATGATCTGATTTTTTTTCAACAAGTACTGTCATGATCCTAGAAGAGCTCCAGAATGTGTAGTGATAATATAAGGAGAATCCATGGTGATTTCATCTTTCCAATTCAACCCATTAGCAAGGGCACTGGAAAGGAACTGCAGAATGGTAGTATATCAGTCTCATACTCTTAGCATCTGAGTCCCAAACAGGAACATGGTACTGTTGTTATGACCCCTAGACTGAGTCAAAACAGTGACAGCTTCCTGGACTAGGCCTTCTGTACCTATCAGAAGAGATTCAGTTTCAGACCAAAACCCCTAGTTGTATTTGTCAAGTTATTGGACTAAACAGTAGCTGGGGCCAAGGAAGCAAGGGATAGTGAGTATGAAACTCAACACATGACCTATGCTGATACTGGGAGCTATTTACATTACAGATGTTTGGGAGAAGAGTTGATTTTCTAGCGACTCTGGTGTTTTCCCCTGAGGGAAATCCCTCAACCCATTGAAATTGTGAGATGCTTGTAAGGGAAGAACCATCTTTTTGCCCCATTTAGTATTCACATAGGGGTTGAAATATAATAAACATTTAATAAATGATTACTTATGATTGCAATGTCTGGGGCACCACATACTTTCCTTGGAAGAAGTCAAAACTTACTGGAGAGCAAAACAGAATTATGATTTTGTGGGCTTATATGTGAGTTGCATCAGCCTGGGGAGTGGGGCATTAAATGAGACTTACCTTATATCCAGTCTTTTATCAGCTTGAGTGCAAGGTAAGGACTCTTCTACTACATGGTATGACTTGACATGAACCATATTTTTACACAAAATAAGATTTTGAAAGTCATACTCAATATTGAATGTAATGAATGTAAATTAAAGACATTCATTATGGGCTATAGGTTACACACAGAAAGGTATTTTTCTTGGCAATAACTTCCTTAGGGAATAATTTCAACAGTGGCATTCCTGAGTCAAAGTTATATAGATTTTTGTAAATTTTATAATTGTGTAATGCAATATAGCTTTCAAAATAAGGAATCAATTCCTAGCACCAATAACAGATTAATATTTTTTCTTCTATCACAGAGGTACTGTCATTGAATTGCATTATGTTTCATTTTCATTGCCAATTTGATGATAGCAGTGGGGAATCTGAGTTTTAATTCTCATTTCTGTGATTAATGGAAATTTTGAACATTGCTTCATGGAGTAGTTGATTATGTTCACATTTACCTTGGAGAACTTCCTGTTCAAGTTCTTTAACCATTTAACCACTGAAGAGAATTTCTTATTCTTATGAATGTATTACATTTCCTTAGAAGTTTTAGATATTAGGAAATTCCAAGAAATATATAGTGCAATTTTCTTCCAGTGTCTTGACCTACACTTTTCATTTAGTAGTTGCTAATTTTAATTCTTTTTTTATTTTTATTTTTTTAATACAAATTTATTTATTTAACTTTTTACATTCATTTTCAC
Organism: Potorous gilbertii; assembly: GCA_028658325.1. Classification (NCBI taxonomy): domain Eukaryota; kingdom Metazoa; phylum Chordata; class Mammalia; order Diprotodontia; family Potoroidae; genus Potorous; species Potorous gilbertii. Next base: position 14,218 of record JAQQSK010006672.1, read on the forward strand.
AAGATTTGGGGTTCCAAAGTTTTCTCCCCATTTGTCCCCTCCCCAAGAAACTGAGCATTCTGATTACCCATATCACCAATCTGCCCTCTCTTCTTTTAGCCCTCCC
>JAQQSK010006673.1:0-14323 GCA_028658325.1 Potorous gilbertii
GGTACCAGCAGCCCCCAGGGACAGTGTCCCAAGTTCCTGATCCATCCTGCTACCATCCTGTACTGGGGTTCCTGTGTGGTTCAGTGGCAGTGGATCTGGGACAGACTATATTCTCCCAGCCAACATTGTAGAGGCTGAAGATGCCAGACTGTGTTATTATCAACACTATTGTAGCTGACCCCTCACAGTGATCTGGCTCTGAACAAAAGCCTCCTGGGGAAATTTAGCTGCCTTAGCTCAGAGGAATAGCTGCTTCCACTACAAAATCTTAGGTCACAGCAATGACTGCTATCCTATCAGGACTGAGTTCAGCTGGCTTCTTCCAAAACCCCTTGCCCATTCCAGGTCCCATCCTCATTCACACATTACATTCTCCCAACTAAGGCAGGGCAGAGAACTGAGAGTAATCCTGATAGAGGATTTGAGGGTGTGTGTGAGGGACATGAGTTGGGATTAACAAGTGGGATTCGTTGACATTCCAAATCCATCCAAAATTCTTCACTTTATTCCCTCATGTCCACGTTGCAGAAATTAAAAACTGTGGTTTTACTAAGAATGCTGGTTTATTTTTATCCAAGCTTTACTTAGACTCTTAATCTGGGAGCTAGGTGGCACAGTAGATAAAGCCCAGGCCTGAAGTCAGGTAGACTCCTTCCTGACTTCAAATCTGGCCTCAGTTTAGCTCTGAGACCCTGGGCAAGTTACACAACTTCAGTTTTCTCATCTCTAAAATGATCTAGAGAAGGTAATGGCAAACCACTCCAGTATCTCTGCCAAGAACACCCTAAATGGGGTCACAAATAGTCATACATGGCTTAAATAACTGAACAACAACCACCCTTCCATCCATGTTCTCATTCATTCATTGATATTCAAAGTTACCAAGCATTTTTAAGCACCTTCCCTGTTCCAGGCACTGTGCTAAGAGATACAGATATAAAGAAAGGGCAAATCAATCTCTGTTCTCAAGGAGATAAGTTGGTGGAGGGCAACAACAGGGGCCCAGTTCCTTACAAACAAGATATAGGCAGGAAAAACTGGAGTTAATCTTAAGAATGTCAGTTCTGCAAGTAAGAGAAATGGGGAGAAACTTCTTGATGGAGGGAAATGCAATTTTAGGTGGGACCTGAAAGAAGCCTGGGAAGCCAGGAGATGAGGAGGAAGGAGAGAGTGCCAGGCATGGGGCACAACTAGTAGAAATGCTTGGAATCTTGTTTATTGGTGTCTTAAAGTAATGCAGAAAGACCAGAAAGGTAGGAGGCAGCCATGTTAGGAAGGGTTTAAAAATCTAATAAGATTTTATATTTGATTCTGGAATAGGAAACCACTGGAGTTTATTAACTAGAGAACTGACATGATCAAACCTTAGACAAAGAAGGATCAATTGAATGGCTTAGAAGGAGATGGACTGAATCAGGGACAGACTTCTGGCAGGGAAAACAATTAGAAGGCTTTTACAGTAGCCTGGGTATGAGGTGATAAGGGTGGGGGCCAGGGTTGTAGCATTGTCAGAAGAGAGAAAGGGACACCTAAAGATGTTACAGGGGGAAAGGGAGGGATAGAACTAAGATGGAAGAGGAGAAGGATGAACCTGCTCTAGCCTTCCCCCTATAGGCCATAAAATACCTGTAAAAAATGACTAAACAAATTCTGGAGGAGCAGAAGCAACAAAATAACAGAGTGAAAGAGATTTCTAGCCCAAGACAGCCTGGAAGGCTGACAGGAAAGGTCTATTTCATCAGACTCACAGTGGAGTACAGCCCAGCCTTGGCTACTCTACACAGTATGGACGGGATGGGAGGAGGCTTCAGGGAATGGAATCACAGGTAGCAGCTGCAGTTCCAATATTTCTCAACCCACATATACCAAAGATAGCTTTAAAGGTCAGTAAGAAAGCTCTTTCCCATGGGTGGGGGGGGGTCTGGCCCCAGCCCTAGCCCAAGGGTGGCAGCAGCATCCACCTTTGGATCCCTTGGCCTAAAGACCTTGGGGGAATCAAGTGTCTGACCTGGGTCTCAGTTCTGAGTGGTGGTCCTGTGGAGAGAAGTGCTGGCATGGTGGAATTGGTGGTAACTGTGCAGGGAGAATCCTGCTTTCAGATTCTGGGCAGAAAAGAGTGTTTCTGGTTACTCACACACCAGAGTGTAGGCCAGGATAGGAGTAAACTCCTCCTCCTTGATTGTGCCACCTTGGAGGAACTGAGAACTTACAGGACCCTAGAGCATACCCTCAATTTGACAAAGGACTTAAAAGTCAAGTAACTGGCTGGGAAAATGGCAAAAAAAAAAAAAGGAGAAAAAAAATAAGACTAAAGTAGGTTACTTTCTTGGTGAAAAGGTATTCTCTTCCATGCTTTCAGATTAGGAAGAACAAAGCATACCATCAGAGGAGGACATCAAAATCAAGGCTTCTACATCTGAAACCTCCAAAAAAAATACGCAACGGTCTCAGGCCAAAGCCGACCTCGAAGAGGTTTTTGAAAATCCAGTAAGACAGGTGGAGGAAAAATTGGAAAGAGAAATGAGTGATGCAAGAAAATCATGAAAAGCAAGTCAATAGCTTGATAAAAGAGACACAAAAAAATGCTGAAGAAAATAGCACCTTTAAAAATGGACTAACCCAAATAGCAAAAGTGGTCCAAAGAGCCAACAAGGAGAAGAATGCTTTAAAAAGCAGAATGAGCCAAATAGAAAAGGAGGTTCAAAAGCTCATTGAATAAAGTAGTTCTCCAAAAATTAGAATGGAGCAGATGGAAGCTAATGACTTTGTGAGAAACCCAGAAATTATAAAACAAAACCAAAAGAATGAAAAAATAGAAGACAATGTGAAATGTCTCACTGGAAAATTAACTGGCCTGGAAAATAGATCCAGGAGAGATAATTTAGAAATTATTAGTCTATCTGAAAACCATGATAAAAAAAGAGCCTGGATATCATCTTCCAAGAAATTATCAGGGAAAATTGCCCAATATTTTAGAACCAGAGGATAAACTAGAAATGGAAAGAATTCACCAATCACCTCCTGAAAAAGATCCCCAAAAGAAAACTACTAGGAATATAGTAGCCAAATTCCAGAGTTCCCAGGAAAAGGAAAAAATATTACAAGTGGCCAGAAAGAAGCAATTCATGTGTTGTGGAAATACAATCAGGATAACATAGGATTTAGCAGCTTCTACATTAAGGGATTTGAAGGGGTTGGAATATGATATTCCGTAGGTCAAAGAAAGACCTACTCAGCAAAACTGAGGATAATACTACAGGGGAAGAAATGATATTTCAATGAAATAGAGGACTTCCAAGCATTCTTGTTGAAAAGACTAGAGCTGAATAGAAAATTTGACTTTCAAATTAAAGAATCAGAAGAAACATGAAAAGGTAAACAGGAAAAAGAAGCCTTAAGGAACTCATTAAATTTGAACTGTTTATATTCCTACATAGAAAGATGTTATTTGTAATTCATGAAACTTTTTTCAGTATTAGAGAGAATAGGTGTGTATGGGTATGTATTTTTGTGTATATTATATATGTGTAGGTATGTATATATACATGAATATGTGTCTGTATGTAAGGAGGGTTTAGGAGAGGGAAGGTAATAGAAGGGACAGCAAATTGGGAAAAGGGATTATCAGAAGTAAACACTATTGTGGGAGGACAGGTCAAGGGAGAGAATGGAATAAATGAAGGGCAGGATAGGACAGGAAAATGTAGTTAGTCTTTTTCAACATAACCATTATGGAAGTGCTTTGCATTGTTACCCATGTATGATCTATATTTGAATTGCTCTTTTCTCAATGAGGGTGGTTGGGGAGGGAGGGAGAGAATATGGAACTCAAAGCTTTAAGGATGAATGTTAAAAAATTATTTTAGCATGCAACTGGAAATTAAACTGTACAAGCAATGGAGTATAGAAATCTATTTTGCCCTACAGGAAAATAGATGGGAAAGGAGATGGAAGGGTTAGTAATAGAAGGGAGGACAGACTGGAGGAAGGCTTGGTAGATGAGGTGCATATTGCCCTGGGCTGGGTCATGGGCAGAGATGGGGAGAAAATTTAGAATTTAAATTCTTGTGGAAGTGAATGTTAAGAACTGAAAAATAAATTATATATTTTTTTAAAAAAGATGTTACAAAAATAGAAGTACCAAGAGTCAACTCCTGTTTAAAGAATGAGGAGTCAGGATTGAGGGTAATACTGAGGTTGTAAGTTTGAGTTTAGACATTACCACTGTGCTTTCATATAAGAACTGAGCCTCTCATTCCTCATCTGTAAAGTGAGGTGGAACTTCATGAGCTCTCCTTTCACTTTCAGATTCAAATCTATGAACCTATGATAGCAGCAGGCAGTACACACAAACATACATTCATGAATACAATTTCCACCATTCCTTATCCACAGCTTGGCTAGGAGCTCTGAATACTAAAATGTACATGATCAATCTCCATAGCAGCTCTCTCTATTCTATATCTTCCCTGAAGCAGATTGCTTTCCTTTACAGACTACAGCTGCTGCATTCCTCTTCTCTGCCTCTTCATTTTAAAAATTATGAGCTCAGTGATCCACAAGCACAAACCAGATTCATAAAGAATACCAAAAAAGGTGGCAGATAAAACCATAAACTCTTGCTCTGTGTAGTTCATTTTTTACAGTATATATTCTAAGAAGGTAGTAATAAAATTACTGTGCCCCTTTCTCATGTTGTTTTCTATATATTTTATTTTTTAAAGTATTATTGTTACTCTATTCTTTTTTTTTTCCTAATTGCTATCACTTTCTCCAAAAGCAGCATCATATAGTGGCTAGAAAGGGGTTCTGAGAGATAGGAAGGCCTCGGTTCAAGTTCAGCCTCTGATACATACCTGATCTTTGATCTAAAGCACAGCACTGAACCACGTGGTACAATAGGCATATCTCTACAAGTTCCAGAGAAAGTTGAGAATTCCTTATAGCAAGAGAGACAAGGATCCAGTCTCTATCCCTATCAATTGCCACTAACTTATACTACCTCCTAATTTGGAGCTCCCCACTGAAAAAGGAGTATAGCCAGGCAAGAAAAATCAAGATAGTGACCATGTCTGAAAACATGTCTCATTCTAAACCTCTGGTCCATTAGCTCTCTGCCACTAGGTGGGAGGAAGGCTTCATTATCAAGCTTTATTTAAAGTTACGATTTTCTTAGTCTCTTACCAGGTACAGTCATATGTTTAAAACTACTAGCCCATACTACAGTTCATGAGCAGTTTAAGGGAGTTCAAGGATAATTTTGTGATTTTTCACCTGCTGATTTTAGAAATTAACTATAGGACAGGACCTGGCACCTAGTGGTGGTGGTGGTTATTGTCTTTCAATGTCCTCCTCTTCTAAGAGGACCAAAATGACATCACCATGATAAAGTGAAATTTCAGTGTGTCCAACTGTGGCTGATCAGACCAATATGAGCTCGGAATGCTCTATCACAGGTTGGGCACAGATAGTCCATGTGAATATTTGGGGTGGATTCTCTAAATCTGTGCATCCTAAGTTTCCTTTGTGCTGTTTCAATTCTGTTTTGCTCATAGAGTACAGCACTCTTTCTGATGTGGGCATGCCATGCTGAGTGGTGCTGTGCCAGTGTCTTCAATGTTGAACAATCAAATCCAAAGTTCTTGAGAGAGACCTTGTATCTTTTCTTCTGGCCACCATGTGATCACCTGCCCCATGCGAGTTCTCCATAAAATAGTCTTTTTGGCAAGCATACATTTTGCATTCGAACAACATGGCCAACCCATCAGACTTCCACTCTCTGAAGCATAATTTGAATACTTGGCAGTTCAGCTCAAGCAAAAACTTCAGTGTCTGGTATCTTATCCTGCCAGGTGATGCTCACAATCTTCCTATGACAGTTGAAATGGAAGCAATTCAGTTTCCTGGAATAGTGGTGGTAGACTGTCCACGTTTCACAAGCATATAACAATGAGGTCATCACAATGGCTCTGTAGACCTTCAGCTTGGTAGTCAGTCTAATGCCTCTTCTCTCTCAAACTTTTCTTCATAACCTGCCAAACACTGAGCTAGCTCTGGCAATGCATGCATCAACCTCATTGTCAATGTGTATATCCCTGGAGAGTACAGTACCAAGGTAAGTGAACTTATCCACAGCATTCAAAACTTCTCCATTTGTTGTAACTGATGGTTCCACACATAGATGGTGTGGTGGTGGCTAATGGAGCACCTGTGTTTTCTTAGTATTCATTATTAGGCCAAAATTAGCACAGGCAGCAGAGAATTGATCCATACTATGTTGCATCTCAGCTTCAGAGGTTGCACTGAGTGCCCAATCATCTGCAAACAGAAAATGATGCACCAGCACTCTCCACTTTGATCTTGACTTGTAGCCTTTTCAAACTGAAAAACTTATCATCACTGTGGTAGTTAATGTTAAAGTTGATGCCATGTTCATCCTCATTGAAAGCATTTGTCAACATGGTTGAAAACATTATGCTAAAAAGCATGGGAGCAAGCACATAGTCCTGTTTCACTCTGTTGGTGACTGCGAAGGCACAAGAGCATTGTCCATTATCCAGAACCTGGGCAAACATGCCATAGTGAAATTGACATACAATATTGATAAACTCCAGGCAACCAAATTTTGACATAAGTTCCCATAAGTCCTCATAACTAACACTGTCAAAGGCCTTGGTCATATCTACAAACGTTGCGTAGGGACCTCTGTTCTGCTCCTGACATTTCTCTTGGAGTTGTCAGGCAGTAAACACCATATCGACTGTTCCTTGGCCCTTTCTGAAGCCACACTGGCTCTCAGATATATGACCATCTTCCAGGTGAAGGATCAGCCTATTAAGGAGGACTCTAGCAAGAATTTTGCCAGCAATGACTAAGAGAGAGATCCCTCTGTGATTGTCACAGGACAATCTATTCCCTTTACCTTGACAGAGATGGACAATAGAGGCATCCTGGAACTCCTGGGGGATAACCTCCTCTTGCCATATAACCTGGAAAATTTCAGTCAGCTTTTGTATAAGCAATGGTCCCCCTACATTGTAAATCTCAGCTGGAATAGAATCAGCACCAGATGCTTTGCCACATGAAAGGAGCTTGATGGCACTCAAAACCTCTTCTTCAGTTGGAAGTTCAGCTAAGGAGGGACTGACTTCAACCTGAGGTAAATGGTCAATGGCCTTAGCATTGATTGATGATGGTCTGTTGAGAACACTTTGGAAGTGTTCAGCCCATCTCTCTAGGATCATGTCCTTATCACTCATCACCACTGAGTGGTTGTGAAGCACCATAGGTTTTTGGTCCATAGCTTTTAGGGAATTATAAAAGCCCTTCAGAATATTACTGTCACCATAAAATTGAATTTCATCTGCCTTCTTACTGAGGAATACCACATCTCTCTAAGCTTTACTTGTACTTTGCTTTTGATGGAATTAAATACCGCCTTCTTAGAGGTGAATAAACTATCCTGCTGGTAAATCCTGTGGAGTTCTCGTTTTTCATTTAGCAGCTTCTGAGTTTTCCCATCATTTTCATCAGACTAGTCTTGGTGTTTGCAAGTGTTCTGACCCAGATGAGCAAATGCAATACTGTACACCAAATCCCCGAAAGCTGCCCATTCCTTTTCTGCTCCATTGTTGACAGCTGTGTGTTGGCTCAACTTTCCCTCAAAGTTAGCAACAAACTGTTCACACTCAGAGTAGAGTTCTAATTTGTTGACATTAATTCTTCTGGTAGTCATTTTGCCTTGGGTGCAGCGCTTCTGATGAATGTGAATATTTTGGTTGGAAAGAATAAGTCCATGATCAGTCCAGCACTCTGTACCTCTTTCTGCTGTGCTTAAGTATGCCCATTCACATGGTTCTTCTCCAGTATGAGTTCTCTGATGCCAGTAAGATGTGCCTTCCTCCGAAAGGCCTTCCTACATAGAGTACATTCATAAGGTTCTCTTCAGTATGAATTATTTGATATCAATAAGTTCTAAGTTGTATGGGAAAGCCTTCCCACAGTCCTTACATTCAAAAAGAATGTTTCCAATATGTATTTGCTGATGCACATTAAGATGCACCTTTCTTGTTACGACCTTTCAACATTCACAAGGTTTCTCTCCAATATGAATTTCTGATGCAGTGTAAGTTTTGACTTACACAGAAGGTCTTCCCACATTCATTACATTTCCAAGGTTTCTCTCCTATGAACTCTCTGATGCACTATAAGGCCTTTCTTAATTCTGAAGACCTTTCCACATCCACTACATTCATAAGGTTTCTTTCCAGTATGAATTCTCTTATGCTCATTAAGGTGTGAGTAAGTCCTGAAGGTCTTTCCACATTCACTACATTCATAAGGTTTCTCTCCAGTATGAATTCTCTGATGCATGATAAGTCGTCTCTTAATCCGGAAGGCCTTTCCACACTCACTACATTTATAAGGTTTCTCTCCTGTATGAATTCTCTGGTGCATAGTGAGCTCTAACTTTTTCCTGAAGGCCTTCCCACATTCACTACATTCACAAGGTTTGTCCTCTCCAGTATGAACTTTCTGGTGCACTTTAAGTTGTTCCTTACTCCTAAAGGCCCTTCCACATTCACTACATTCATAAGGTTTTTCTCCTGTATGAATTCTCTGGTGCACTATAAGATGATCCTTGCTCCTGAAGGCCTTTTCACATTCAATACATTCATAAGGTTTCTCTCCAGTATGAACTCTCTGATGCCCAGTAAGACATGCCTTACTCCTGAAGGCCTTTCCACATTCACTGCATTTATAAGGTTTCTCTCCAGTATGAATTCTCTGATGTACATTACAATTTCCCTTAAATCTGAAGGTCTTTCCACATTCACTACATTTATAAGGTTTCTCGTCGGTATGAGTTTTCTGATGCACAGTAAGCCCTGAATTACTCCTGAAGGTCTTTCCACATTTAGCACATTCATAAGGTTTCTCTCCAGTATGAATTCTCTGATGTACAGTATGATTTCCCCTATATCTGAAGGTCTTTCCACATTCATAACATTCATAAGGTTTCTCTCCAGTATGAATTCTCTGATGCACAGTAAGCTCTGACTTAATCCTGAAGACCTTTCTACATTTACTACATTCATAAGGTTTCTCTCCTGTATGAAGTCTCTGATGCTTAGTGTGATGTGACTTCTTCCAGAAGGTCTTCCCACATTCACTACATTCATAAGGTTTCTCTCCAGGATGAATTAGCTGACACACAGCAAGATGCTTCTTGATCCTAAAGGTCTTCCCATATTCATTACATTCAAGAGGTTTATCTCCAATAAATTCTCTGCTCTCTGAAAGGAAGAATGAAGAGTTGATTAGCCTGCCTTTCTGACCATTTCCAAAGGTTCTTGGTTGTTGAAAGTTCAAAGAAAGCAACTCTCTTGCCTTTTCACTTGAGAAGGCTAGTCTCATTTCACTAAGGATCAAATTTACCTTATGTGAAAGTATGATGACTCAAAGGTAACATGTAAATGATGAAATAACCTGGAATTGATGATTGCACCCTGATTCTATTTTCATTGGCTGACATTTGAATGGAATAAGACTGTGCAGAAAAAAGAAAAGATGACTTTTAGAACTTGCAATTGTATCCTTACCCTCCGAAGTGAAAATAGGAAGGGAAAAGACTAAACAGAAAGAAAATTTAGAATTGATTTTAGAGTGAGGAAGAGAAATAGATACATGGAAGTAAACAGAATAAAGAAATATGAGGGAAAAAAATTTGACAATTGTTGCCATAAATTTCTTCTAAAAACTCAACATATCTACTTTGTAAGGAGTTGATTAACATGTGTAAGAGTAAGACATACAGGTGTTTTTGACAAGAGAAATTATTAAGAATTACCTGAAACTCTACTTAAAATTTGATAATCAAAGAAAAAAAATGAAAACAATTTGGAGGTAGCAATAAATGCCTTCAATTTAATAAAGATACTTTAAAATGATACATTTTTGGCAATTATGTTGAAATCACTACTTATTAACCTGCCGTAGCCATTTTCCTGAAAAGTAACAAAACAACCTCAGCTAGAGCCTACAAAACTGTTCAGATCCTTTGACCCAAATGTCCCCGTGCTAAATTTGATTCCTCAACATATTACTGAAAGCAAATAAAGCATTCTCAGTAAAATTTTCACAACAGCTTTGTGTGAAAATGAAAATCTATTTCTAATGATGTTGTTAGGGCTAAACAAGTCCTGTTCCATGTTTATAAACATAATTTCAAAGCAAAAGACAAGCAGGATGACACATGATAGACTGAAGAAAGAAAAATTAATTTAGAATTAAATATTTTAAAAACTAACAGCACCCATTCACTTTAATTCTTCTATGCAACATGACTAAGGTGAAAATTTATTTAGTAAAAATGTATGTATAGAACCCATATAAGATTGCATGCCATCTTAGGAAAGGAGCAAGGAGGGAGAGGGTGAAAATCTGAGATTTATGGAAGTGATTGCAGAAAACTGAAAATAAATTAATTTTTAAAAAGTAATAGTAAAGCAATATGATCATAAAAACAAAACAAGAAAATATCAGAGGAGAACTGAGAAAGCAAAAAGAGCAAAATTACTTAGTATCTTAAGTAATTTGCTTATTTTGAAAGGGAAGTGAATTTAAGCAAGAAAGGCAGGAGAATGCCTGCTTAAGATAATTTTCAATGAACAGAGGAGAAATAACTGCCCTGTAGTGAAGCAAAAAATTTCTTTGGGTGTAGAGGCCTATTTCAGTAAAGAGATATATTAAGAAATAACTTTTTAGGTAGAAAAATGAAATTTTTAAGTCTTAGTTACTCTGAATAGGCCTGAAAAGCTTTGATAGGATAGGCTATGTTGTTCAACACTTTACAAGAACTTTAACCTAAAACGACCAACAGTTAAGTAGTTTGCAATGACCTACCTATCTGCGTGGTTTTTAAGTAATCACCTGGACAGCTGCTTCTTGGAACATCTGCCTCTGGTATCCAAGATGCTTCCTTTCTGTACCACTGGTAGATCACATCTGGTTTGGAAACTGCAAATCCTGTACAATAAAAATGAAAAAGTGTTAGGGGGGGTTAACTCAGAGTTCTATCGTAGAACATAGATACTCATGGTCTTTTAACACTAAGGGGACTATTAATAGCTGATTTTTTCTGAGATTTATTTTTTCAACCATGGGAGTTTCAATGTGTTGAATGGAGGAAGAAGTAGGGGGTTTTCTTTTCTCTTTTGGTTTTTTTAAAAAAAAAAAAGCATCTGTAAAACTTAGAAAAATTCAAAATGAGTTCAAACCCTCTCTGGGAAATAAAAGAGACATGCTAGGAAGACCTTAAAGGTAGTACAAAGTACCACTGAGGAATATTTCTATATTCTGGCAAAATTGGATTTAGGAAAAACTAGTTCATCTGATTCAATTCCTGTTTATACTGTATGATGATAAAACCTACATTGGAATTAAAAGGAACATCCTACATTTGAAGCAAGAGAGAGGGGAAGATACATTCTCCAGGATAACAAGAAATCAATTTCCAGGTATACTAAGCCAAGACCTTTTCCCTTTAAACAGCAGCACAAGTAATCTGTCCCTTAATTACAAAAGGATTAGGAACAGTTGCCTTTTGTATGCCAAAGAATAACTTAAAAAAATCTTCAAAGCTGTCATAATATATATATTAGGAATTCAAAAGGGGGAGCTGTTCTTACCTAAAGAGATCAAGTTCCTATAGTTCTCCAGCATCACATCTCTGTACAACTTTTTCTGAGATGGATTCAGTTGTACCCACTCCTCCTGGGTGAATTCCACAGTCACATCCTTGAATGTCATCGAGTCCTGAAATACCAAAAACATTTGTGCTTATCCAGAACATCTATGGAGTTTACTCATAGTTCTAAAGCTCAAGCAACTCATATATCTTCTCTGAAAACTGGCTCCATACTGAATAATTACTTACTGGTTCCATGTTCCTTTGATTATATACAGACACTTGGGGGGAGCATAACACCTTATTTTCTGAAACCAGGGAAGTGAATCTGTTGTGTTCCCCCACCCCTTGCTTCCCAACATGGAAAGTCCCCAATCTTTCCTCCAATTAGAAATCAGATTACCTAATGTTGTATTACTTGCATTTAATTAGTTGGTCTTCTTCAATTGTTTTTATTGTATAAAAAAGTACATCTCCCTGTATATTCTGAGTCAAGCACTAAGCTGAGTAAGGTGCCTGGTCCCAGTTTGTTGTGCAGCTGCAACTGTGGAAATGCACTGCTTAATAAACTGATATGCTCAAAAGACAGAACCTTGTTTCCTCAGTTATTTCATCAATCACTAGCTATAAAGGATTGTTTCATTTCTTTATTTGTATCCCAGTAGAGCCTGGTATATAGTAGTCACTTAAGAATTCCTCTCCCAAAAAGGACTGAGAAATGGAAGTATGGATAGAATGATTTTACATATACTCACACACACTCCCGCATTTGTATCTAATGTTAGACAATTCTAGAGTTCGAGGAGAAGGGAGAAAAAGAAATTTACATGATAGTTTTATTATATATTTAAAAGGAATATCAAGTTGTAGATAAGAGATTTGTCATTGCAAATGCAATCACCTTTTTTTATTATACCACGTTTTGGAAATGCTTGTATTTTTCCATGAATTAAAAATGAGATGAATAAAAAAATTTTTCAAAGAATTCCTCTCTGATTAGTTTTTAAGTTCCTTTAGGACATTAGTGCCATCCTTTGTATCCTCAGCACTTAGCACAATGCCTGGTACTTTGTAGGAGCTTAATTAATGTTTTTTGTTAGAAATAGTTCCAATATCATCAATTTTAAACTTGTTCCCATGCCTCCTATTTCAGCCTCTCAGTTAAAGCAATAATATAACTAATTCCTTTTCTACTTCCTGAAATAAAATAATGAAAATAAAATAGCTGAACCTAGTTATCATGTGATCCTGTCTTCTTTTCCAATCTAAACAAGGCCAGTCCCTTTGATCAATCAGCCTGATTCCTTCACAAATAAGGCAGCTACCTTCTGAAATGAGCACGATTTTGTTCAGTGCTCCTGGAATCATAAGAACAAAGGCAAGCATGGGGGACTACATTCTCTTCTCTGCATTAGCATGTGAAAATTGTTTTACTGCTGAAATGGGTGTTAAAGAACCACTGCTTTCTAATTCATATATTTAGAACTAGAAGAAACTTTAGAGTTCAATTTTCATATTTTAGAAATTGAATTGAAGCCCAGAGAGGGAAAGTGACTTGATTAAGCTAAAAAGGAAATAAATGGTGGATCTGCACTTTGAGCTCAGGTCCTACTGGCTTCAAATCCAGGGCTATTCTCACTATACCATGTTGCCATTACCTTTTTGTATAACCAGACCAAGTCCACAACTGAATTTTTACACAAAGAGATTCTAAGAGCACTATTTGGGTCAATAAAAAACTGGAAACAAATTAAATTCTCACCAATAAAAAATAGCTAGAAAAAATAGCATATGAATAACACTGTCATTTATATAGTTAAAAATGATAAACATGAAGAATCCTGAGAACTGGAAGATATGCATTAACACAGTGTAAAATAAGCAGGCCCAACAAAAAAATAACATGCAAAAACTACAGAAATATAATTTTTAAAATGACAAAGATCCTGAACTATGAATAATTGAAAAAATCATCCATATAAACATTTAATGTGGATTCTCTATATTTGCACATCTTGCATTTCTTTTGAACTACTTCAATTCTGCTTTGCTCGCGGAGCCCAGAATCTTTTCTGATAAGGACATGCTATACTGGGAGGTCCTGTACCAGTGTCTTCCATGTCATTCAATCAATCTGAAAGTTATTAAAGAAAGGACCTCAGTGTCTGGGATCTTATCTTGCCAGATAATCTTCAGAATTTTCCTAAGGCGATTTAAGTGGAAATGATTCAGTTTCTTGGTAAGGCGCTGGTATGTTTCCCAGGTTTCATAGGCATGCACCTATGAGGTCAGCACAACAGCTCTTGTACAGCTTCAGTTTGGTAGTCAGTCTACAGTTTGGTAGTCAGTCTAACTCTTCTCTCCAATGTCCATTATCACCACTATTATTCAATATGGTACTAGAAATGTTAGCTGTAGCAATTAGAGAAGATAAACAAATTGAAAGAATTTGATTATCTCTCCTGGATCTATTTTCCAGGTCAGTTGTTTTTCCAATGAGATATTCCATATTATCTTCCATTTTTTCATTCTTTTGGTTTTGTTTTGTGATTTCTTGGTTTCTCATATAGTCATTACTCTCCATCTGTTCCATTCTAATTTTGAGAGAACTATTTTCTTCAGTGAGCTTTTGCA
>JAQQSK010006674.1:0-14323 GCA_028658325.1 Potorous gilbertii
CTCCTCCTCCCTTCTGCTCCTCCCTCCTCCCCGCCCTGGCTGGGAGAGCTGCCTTCGCCCCCCCGCCCCTCCTCTCCCTCCCCTCCCTTCTCTTTTCTCCACCTCCACCCCGGGCGCGGGTCTGAAGAGGGGATGCTCCGCGCAGGAAGCGGGGGCCGGCTGCCCCTCCCCATTCATACCCCTCTGCTATCCCCCCACCCGTCCATCCTCTCCACTCCCCCTCCCTCTCCATTTTGGGCATGCCGGGAAATGGAGTTTGGGACCCCCTCAGCCCAGACCGACTACAGCAAGCTGAGAGAAGAGAGACTACAACTCCCAAGGTGCCGCGCGCCTGGGCGTGGGCATTGTGGGTCTTGTAGTCTGTCTAACGTTGAGGGGGGCGTCTCCTGGTAAAGGAGGGCGAAAGGGGCTGAGGAACCGCCATTCCCAGAATGCAGATCTCCCCCGGCCTCCCTCCGTTTGCAGGGAAAGGGGATGGGGAGTGGGGGTGGGAAAGGAGATTGATTAACCTTTGGAAAGCAGGTACGAAAGGAAGCTGTTGTGGCCAAGAGGTCTGCAGTGCACCGAGCCACGTCGTTGGTACCTGCATCCCCAAGGAGGCTGGAGACCAGTCAAGTGGAAATGCAAACTTGGCCGGGCTGGGGGCCCCTGCTCGGCTATGAAGGACGCCAGCTGTTGTGCAGCTGCTGTCGGGCCCGGGGAGGGAGCCCAGAGTGTGCTTGAAGACTGTACACTTCCATTTCAGAAGGGGTCTCCATCCCACCCCACTCGGGCTTCCTGGGCTCGGGATCATCCCCCCCGCCCCCACATCCAGGCCTACAACCGGGCAGGGGTGGGGGTGGGGGGGAAACTAATCTGATCTAACCCACAAAGACCAAGGAATCTGGAGCTGGGGTTGGCCAGGTGCCCAGAATTCTGAAGGCTGAATTGGACACAGAAGGGAATGAGGCACGGGCCCAAGGCTGGGGGCCCCTCCGCAGAGGAATGTCTCAGGGGATCTGGAAATAAAGTGCACTGAGTGGAGGAATCAGAGAACGGGCTCGGGGGTCGAGTTACAAGTCTATGTTGTTCTTGTACCGGCCTTTGTACCTCAATTTCCCTATTTCCACTTTTGTGCTCATGGAGGTGTCATGCCTCAAATTTCTGAAGGACAGAGCCCCATTAAGCAATCAAGGGGACTGTTGTTTTTCTAGCATCAAAATCTCCCCAACTACCCCTTCTTTGACATATTCAGTCTTTCCAGCTCCTGAGAGCAATGTCCTGGTCTCCTCTTTCCTTGAGGAAAGGATCTCATATATGCACCTCTCTGACTGCAATAAGCATCTCTACTGTAGATTTTGAGCTGGAAGGGATCTTAGAAGCCATGGACTCCAACCCCCTCATTTTATAAAAGGTAAATTAAGGTTTAAGACACTTACCCAGGGTCACACAGCTAATAAATCTCTGCAGTGGAACTTGAACTCTAGTCTTCTAGATTCCCAGTCTAGGGTTCTGTCCACCACTCCACTCTGACTTTCATAGGCTGTTGCTGGTACAATAGCCAGAACTCTGGACCTGGGATGAGGAAGTCCTAAATTCAAATCCAGCCTCAGATATTTGTTGACCTGAAAAGTTGGTTAAAGAAAAGGCAACAGATTAAATGCATACATTTTATGATTTAATTAATTGATCAATTCCCTATTAAAGAAAACAGTAACATAATGTATCATGGAGCCAGAAAAATGTTCTGGCTACCCAGTACAGAAATCTGCTGGCTTATATACGTTTTGCCTTGAGAAAGGAACTCTCTTAGTTGAACAAATCATAAATTTAGTAAGACAAGACAATTAACAAAGTAGTGTCTGTTGGGCTTTGTGATTCCAGGCTGTGTAAACATATGTCTCTGTGACATACAATAAGAAAATCCCACCAGGCTTCCTATCCTAAACAGACCTTTGAAGTTGTGGTATCTTAACAGAGTTGACAAAGCTGAAGTTACAACTCAAGGTATCTCTGTTTTTCCTTATCACTAAGATGCCAGAAGAAGGGTCTGGAAAGGAGGTCCCATTTGTTTGCCTGACATCAAAAAGGGGTCTATTAGGTCCAGGCTCTTCTTAATTCAAACTTTGGCCCTTATTAAAGTCTAAAATTTATATTAAATATTATCACATTTATACACAGCTAACTGTAACCCTCAGGGAAGCTAAATGGTACAGTGGCTGGAGCCCTGGGGTCAGGAAGATCAGAATTCAAAGCTAGCCTCAGACACTTTGCTAGCTGTGTGACGCTGGGCAAGTCACTTATTTGCCTCAGTTCCTTATCTGTAAAATGGGGACATACTAGAGAAGGAAATGGGAAACCACTCCAGTATCTTTGCCAAGAAAATCCCATGGTCTTTGTCAGGACTTTGTCCATGGGAGCATGTAGAATCTAACAGTGACTGAACAATTACAACAACAAGGTGACCTTTTACAAGTCATTTAACCTCTGTTTGCCTCAGTTTCCTCCTCATCTATAAAATGAGGGTAAAAATAGTATTTACCTCATACGGTTGTTTCAAGAAACAAATGAAATAAGATTTCTTTTTCTTTTTTTTTTAAGCACTAATAAGATTAGCACAACTTCCCTGAAGTGATCCTAGTAAATTTACAGAACACCAGAGCATTGGGCAGAATGCCTAGGGGATTCAGGTCTCTGCTTCTTTCCCCCCCTCCATTTTCCCTCTTCCCAGGTACAAAAAAAGCAAAGTTATTCTTTAGGCCACTGGGCAAAAGCCCAATTGTCCTCTGGTTGAATCTGACCCTGACCACGTGGTTGGTTTGGAAAGTTGTTTTCCGTTGTCCTGAGAAAGCCTTGCTCCTGGATAAAAGCTTCATCTCTCTGGGAGGCTGGAGGAGAGAGTGAAGCAGTCACCATGTGTCTCTTGTCTTTTTTCTATAAACTAGCTGCAGATAGCTGCATCCCCTGCTTGGGTTTTCCTCTTTATCTGACATCTGCAGTTTCAAAGCTTTTCTCTGAGAATAGCTAGAAAATAGCTCTCTGTGAACTCACACCTATTTCACGAAGCATCAGCATCATGTGCCTTTATTTCTCTAGGGACCAAGAGATTATACAATTAGAGCAAAGGTTCTTTACCTGGGGTCTGGAAACTTCAAAAAATATTTCATAACTTACTTCAACATAATTGATTTCCTTGATAATTCTATACATTTAATTTTACGTATTTAAAACATTAATCTGAGAAGGGGTCCACAGGTTTTCTAGATTACCAAAGAGGTCTAGGACACACAAAAAGTTGTTGAGTTATTGGGTACCAGATCTGGGCTAGTTTTAATTCACAATACCCCCTCAAGGTTAACCTTGATTTTAATGGAGATTAGGACAACATGATTTAGGTTTATCTCTTAACTATTCTTCAGATAGCTGCCCTGGCATTCATGACAGTGAAAGATGAGACATGGATCAATCTATTTAAAAGCATTTTCTTATGTACTGATTAGGCATCAAGCATTGTGCTGGGTACTGGGGATATAGACAAAAAACGAAAACAGTCTTTGCCCTCAGGAGGGTATTCTATCAGGAAATAACATGTATGTATATAAGAAATAAATACAAAGTAATTTTTTGGAGGGAGGGAGTGTATGTGTGCGTGTTCGTCCTTCATTGCCAAAGAAGACCATGCCATCAGAGAAATAATGACATGACTTGCACTTGACTTTTTTTTTTTTGAGTGAGATAGGGCTGTGCAGGTCACCAGCCTCACTTCTCCTCCAGAGCATCTGAATCCAGTGACCAGATATTCATCAGGATGACTGGAGATGACCCAGGATGAGGCAACTGGGGTTAAGTAACTTGCCCAAAGTCACACAGCTAGTGAGTGTCAAGTGTCTGAGGTGAGATTCGAACTCACATCCTCCTGACTCCTGCACTGGTGCTCTTATCCACTGTACCACCTGGCTGCCCCTAAGGGAGGGAGTAACTGGCTTCTGAGAGGATGAAGAAAGTCTTCATGTAGAAGGCAATACTTGGTCTGAATTCTGAGGGAACCTTGGGATCATAAGAGGCAGGGGTAAGGAGCGAGCTAATGATAGGAGACAGCCAATGCAATATCATGGAGAGGGAAGATGGAGTGTTATATATAAAGACCAGAGAGAAAGTGAGTGACTGGACCCAAGAGTACACCTGTGAAGGGGAGCAACATAGAAAGCTGAAAAGGTAGGTTGGAAACTTGATTGTTAAGAGTTTTAAAAGCCAAACAGAAGAGTTTCCATTTGACCCTAGAGATTAATAGTCATTGGAGTTTATTAATCAAGGAAGTAACATGGTCAACCTTGTGTTTTAGAAAAGTAAAAAAAGCATTTGAACAAAAATCATTGTTGCAGCTGTACAGAAGACAGATTGCAGCAGACAGAATCTTGAGGTAGAGAAATGAATGAAGAGTCTATTGCAATGATCCAGGTGAGAAGTGATGAAAGCTTGGGTTAGGATGGTGGCTGTGTGAGGGCAAAAAAGAGAACAGATGGGAGAGACGTTATGGAAATAGAAACTTTGGTAACTTGTAGGGTAGGTGAGGTGAGACAAAGGAACAGAAGATGTCATAATGTGAACAGGATGAGGGGAAGAATGGTGATGCTCTTTCTAGAACAGGGGAGCTTAGAAGAGGGATGGGTTTGGGGGAAAGGTAGTGAGTCCCATTTTGGACATGTTCATTGTTGAGATGCCCATAGGATATTGGGTTTGAAATATTCATTAACCTATTAATGATGAGAAACTAGAAACTCTCAAGAGAGAGACTAGGGCTGAATATAAAGATTTGAATATAGATATTTACCAAACACATGGGAGATGATGAGCTCACCAAGTAAAAGTCTTGAGAGAGAACACCAAGGAGACACCTTTGGGGTGAGATGGTAGAGAACAGGCATTTATTAAGCATCTACTGTATGCCAGGCACTGGGCTAAACATTTTATAAATGTCTCATTTGATCCTGACAACAACCCTATGAAGTAGGTGCTATTGCTAGCCCCATTTTACAGTTGACAAAACTGAGGCAAGCAGAGGTTAAATGGCTTACTCAGGTCACACAGCTAGTGAGGATCTGAGAGCCACATTTGAACTCAGATCTTCCTGAATCCAGGCACTCTGACCACTGTACCACTTGAGGTTGGGGTGAGAAGAAAGAGTGGGTATGACTGGGTAATAACACAGCAAAGGAGACTGAGAAGACAGTGGGAGCAGGACCAGTAGAAAGAGGTGTCATGAAAAGGAAGAGAGAAGATGGTATCCAGGAGGAGAGGGTGGGCACCAGTGTTCTATAGGATACATTTAGGAATGGTAGGAATTTAGCTAGAATAGATGTATAAAGGGGAGTAATGTGCCCTAAGCAGGTAGGGACTTGACTATTGAGGGCCCTAATGCCTAGATGAGGAAAACAATACCTCAACAAGAATGTGTTAGGCAGAGTGTGAAGTGTAGGGGATACAAAGAAAGAAAGGCAAAAGACTCCTATTCTTAGGGAATCACAATTAGGGGAGAGAAAATATACGAAAATGAAAACAAAATAAAGGATAAATTAGACATTCTCCACAGAGGGAAGGCACTAGAATTAAGGGGCATCAGGAAAGGCTTCCTATAGAAGGGTTTTTGCTGGGACTTGGAAGGACACCAAGGAAACCAGGAGACGAGGAGTGAGAGCATCCTAGACACAGGGGACAACTAGAGAAAATACTTGGATTATGGAAATGGAATGTCTTATTCACGGAACAGCAAAGTGTCCAGTGTCCCTGCATCATAGAGTAAGTAGGGTGTAAGGACACTGGAAAGGAAGGAGAGGGCCAGCTTGTAAAGTGTTTTTAACATCAAACAGGATTTTATCTTGGGGATAATAGGGAGGCATTAATGAGTAGGGAGTGATGTAGTTTTGGAAGATCACTTTGAGAAAACTCTTCCAGAACTCAGGTTGCTTCCAGCCCATTGGTAAGTACTGACTCTTTTCCATAGGCACTGCCCTAGGTTATAGCCTGTGGAAAATGTCAAAGGAGAAAACACCATCTTGCCTTCCTGGAGCTTATAGTCAGCAGAGACTAGAAGGACCTCAGAGGTGATGGAAGGCAAGAAAAGTGAATCTCGAAGCCCATGTGCTGTTCACCAAGTGAACTGTGACCATCACAAATATTGAGCCTCTTAATACCAGCCTGGCAGATATCTCTGTCTTCCCCATTGCTATGATGGTAAACTGAAAGGAGAAACATTTTTCTTAATAGGCTGTAGCAGTAAGGTCGGGACCACCTGCATCTGAATTCAGGAACACCTTCGGCCAAGTCCTGTCTCTAACATTTACTAGCTGAGCTACTACCATGGCTTAAGTCACTTAACCTTCTGCTAAGCCTCAGTTTCCTCATCTGTAGAATGGAGATAGTAACAGCATCTACCAACCAGGCTTCTTGTAAGGATAGCATGAAATGCTATTTCTCAATTCCTTTGCAAATCTTAAAAAGCAATATACAAAAACTAGCTACAAGCAAACAGACATTAAGTGATTTGCCTAAATCAAACAGCCAGTGTCTGAGGCTAGATTTAAACTGGGGCCTTCCTGACTCCAGCTCTAGCGTCTTAACTGCCTCATAGGGTTGCCCTGGAGCTCAAATGAGGTTCTCAAACCTTAAGGGGGCTATGTAAATGCCAATTATAATTATTTCCACTTCTTTACCTTGTCCTTCATTTCTCATAGAAGGTAGGAGTTAAAATCCACATTTCCCACCTGATTGCAGCCATCTGCACATCATGATTTGTATCTGCAGACTTTTCCTTCCCTGTCTCCAGTGCTGCATTGCTGGCAGCACCATCCCAATTGTCCCTTAATACTCCAAATGCCTCCAAGAGTTGAAAGGTGCTAATTAATGAATAACTACAATAGTAATGGGTCCTGGAAATGTTTGGGGCTTTGGATTTTCAATCCTGAGTTTGTTAAGCCTGTATTTCAGTTGTTTAAAACTAAAGAAGTTAATTTATGAACTCAAGAAACTACGGAGTTTAAAAGGGCCTTAGAGGTTGCCTAGTCCAACTCCTAAACAACTGGCACCGGGAATCCCCTCTCCAAGAATTCCCCTTCTGAATGAGAAATCTCCTTCATGAGGGGAATCCACCTACAAGACTGGTTTTTAAAATTCCTTTATGATCTCATGACGACCTTTAAATATTGGAGAATCTGCTTTCCTGCTTTTTCATCCCATACCTTCTCAATATTCTTAAATTTTCCTGCCCCCTAGGAATATCCCCACTCTTTGGGAAGCAGCAAGGTACAACAGAAAAAAACACTATCTCTGGAGTCAGAAGACTTGAGTTCAAATTCTGTCCTTACTATTTGCTACCTGTGTAATGATGGGTGTCCTCCCTGGGTCTCAGTTTCCTGCTCTATAAAAATGAAAAAGTGAGAGTAAGTGGCTTGTGAGGTCTTTGCCAGGTCTAAATCAATGATTTTGCCTTCTGGAAAATAATCATGAATCATGGAGTCCTCAGGTTGGCAAAGACTCCGAGAGGTCATCGAGACCATCTCCCACCATGGTGATAATATGAATGGGCAAGGATCCACAAGGAGTCTAGTCCAAGAAGCTCTTCACTTTAGAGTATCTAAGAAACCACAGGTTCAGATGTTTCCTTGACCCACATCACGACTATATCTGCAAACTTTTCCTTTCCTGTCCCCAGTGCTGCATTGCTGGCAACAGCACCCTAAGTACCAGCTCCTTGTTTTCCTAATGCCTCCTGGGGAGCATGTGGATAAAGGCAAAGGGAAGGGAAGGTAGGGGAAGTTCAGGTAGGTGGAAAACAAAAGGGCTGGGGTTCAAGGAAAGAGTATAGGGTAGTTGAAGGAAGAAGTCCTGGGAATCTGGGAAGGAAAAGCAGTGCTTGAGAAGTAAAAGAGGTCAGGTGTTCTTTACCTTTCTTTTTTTTTTTTTGGCATAGATCTCTTTGGCAGTCTGCTGAAACTTATGGGTCCCTTCTCAGAGTAACATAAATACATAACATACACAGAATTACAAAGAAAATAAAGTTTACTGAAATATGACTTAGCTACCTATTCATCTGTCTACTTAGCCATCCATCCAATTCTGTCTGTCTATCTGTCTGTCTGTCTGTCTGTCTCTCTATCTAATCTATCTCTCTACCTACTTATCTGCCTACCTACCTACCTACCTACCTATCCATCTGTCTATCTTTAAAACCAAGTTCACAACCCTTAAATTGGGAACCTAAGCAACACAGGCAGGAAGCTCATCCACCCCCACAAAGTATTTTATACTATACTCAGCTACTCTGGAATTGGTTGCCAAACAAGGATTTTTCCCTGCATAGCCTTTGCAGATATTTGTTGATTACTCACAGATATACAGCTCTCTTAAACACCCACTACTAGCTTCTCCTCCCCACTATCTGCCTAGAGTGATTCCCTTCATTCACAGGGACACACTGACACTTCCATGGTGAGCTCCTCTGGGGGTGATTGTATTTATCAAGTGCCTACTATGTGCTAGGCCCTTTACAAATAGTACCTCATTTGTTGTTCATAACTCTTGGAGATAGACACTATGGTTCAGTTATTTCAGTCATGTCTGATTCTTTATGACACTTTTTTTTTAACTTGATAAAACATCAGAGAGACAAATACAAAATCAAAGACAGTACCTGCCCTTTAAGGAACTTACATACTTTTTTAAAAAACTATTTAGTATTTTATTTTTTTCTTGGGATTTTCTTGGTCAAGATACTGGAGTAGCTGGCCATTTCCTTCTCCAGCTCATTTTACAGCTGAGGAAACTGAGGCAAACAGGGTTAACAGGTGACTTGCCATAGGTGCCTAAGATACTATTATGATTCTGATTTTACAACTGAGGAAAATGAAGCTGACATTAAGTGACTTCTTATATTCATAACAGGTTAAATGTCAGAGGTCAGATTTGGACCCAGGTCTCCCTGACTCCAAGCTCAGAGCTCTCTCCACTAAGCTACCACTGGTAGCTATTAGATTAGTTCAGTAGTTTCAGCTGCATCTCACAACCATAGAATATCAGAGCTGGAAAAGACCTCAAAGATCTTAGCCCAGCACTGTAATTTTGCAGAACAAACTGAAATAGGAAGTGACTTTCAAGGTCACATAAGGAGGGAAGGAACCAGAACCCTTGTCTTCTGACTCCCACCAACTCCAGGACTCTTCCCCCTAGATCTAGGTGGACTTGTTCAGTCTCATCTGACTCTTCATAACCTCATTTGGTGTTTTCTTGGCAAAGATCCTGGAGGGATTTGCCATTTCCTTCTCCAGGTCATTTTACAGATGTGGAAACTGAGGCAAACAGAGCTAAGTAATTTTCACCATGGTCACACAGTGCTAGTCCAAGATCAGATCTGAGCTCATGAACATGAGGTTTCCTGACTCCAGGCCCAGTGCTCTATCCATTGTGCCACCTAGCTGCTCACTTAATTAGAGACTAAAGGATAAATTAGAGCCAGTTCAATGTGGCAGTGGGCAGATTCTACCCCAGCACTACATTCATCCTATTCTGTTCTGAGAAGAAACTGGATGGGCAGGGCTGGGGTGGGGGGAACAAAAGATGGAATTCTTTCTCTATAACATAAATTGTCCTATCCCACCACAGTATTTTCTCTGTCTCACTCCTCCTCCAATGTCTTATGAATTCCTTTTTCTACATTTTTGCTCTAACATGGCATAAGACTCCACAAACTCCTACCTTGTACCCATTCTCCTTATTCCTGCAACACTGTTTCTACTTTTTTATCTTGGCCAAATAAAATCAATATTACCATTGCTTCTTTAAGAGTGTGACCATCAATTTCCCTATGGCCCCACTCACAACATCTGTGATCTGGAGGCTGCCCAGGACCAAGACCTCTTCCCTGGCTACCACTGCCATTTAGGTCATCCTATCCCTCTCATCCTTTCATTATACCCATCTTCATATTAGACCTGTGCCCTCCTTCCCCAAATTTGTGTGTATGTGAGTATGTGTGTGTGTGTGTTTGTGTCCTTACATGGGTGCCTGTTTTCTCCCTGATAGAATATGTTTGCTGAGGTCAGGGACTTTTTCCTCCGTTGTCTTTGTATTCTCAAAATATAGCACAGTGCCTGGCCTGAAGCAAGTATTGTTAAATCAAATCAAATTATAAAGAAGAGCTTAAGCAAATTTTGGGCAGGTAGGTGGTGTAGGGGATAGAGTTCCTGGGCCTGGAGTTAGGAAGATCTTAGTTCAAATGTGGTGTCAGACACTGGCTGTGTGACCCTGAGCAAGTCATTTAACCCTGTTTGCCTCAGTTTCCTTATCTGTAAAATGAGCTGGAGAAGGAAATGACAAACTACTTCAATGTCTTTACCCAGAAAACCCCACATAGGGCTACAACAGAATCTGAGGGGACTGAAAAACCACAAATAAACAAGTTTGCATGGAGTAAGGCTGTGTAATCAATATAGGCAGCCAGATTGTGGGAAACGAAAGAAGGAATTCTGCTTCTATAGGGTTAAAACTCCTCCCAGCTTTAAGTGGCAGCAGTTAATCAGAATTGTGACCTAGTACAATTAGGTAAAAGATCAGAAACTTGTGCACAGGCTTGATGAAATGTTGAAGGGGAGCCATGAAGTGAGGTGTTCAGGGGGCTTCATCTAACCATAGATGAGGCAAGAGATTCCAACTTGGAATGGTATAAAGGGGCTTGCACCAGCCTGAACAAATTGTAGCAGTCCCTTAGGAACTACCTGTTCATTCATGGGGAGACAGGAAAATGAATGTAAAAAATTAATAAAAGTTTTCCTGATTTCACAGGTATTGTTCTTTGTTTAAGGTGAGCATAGTTCTCACAGCTGAGGGCTTGTCCAGGATCTTTGGCATCTGAAGAAGGGAAACTCACTGTGGAGGAAGGGAGGTGCACCACGAGGGTTTTCAACAACCCGAACATTTATAGGCAAGTTCCCCCTCTTCAGACTGCTAACTTCTCAGGGACTGTTTGGAATCATTGTGAACCCAGGAATGCAAGTAAAATAATAGATTGAATGGCCGGAGGGAGCATAAGTTGGATCATCTGAGCAACAAGAAGAAATGCAGGATCTGAGTACTGCTTTGTGTTACCTTGAATTCTGGGCTCAGAAGTAAGATTTGCCTAGAATGGGAAATGGGAGCTCTAAAAAATTTAGTACCAGTGTGGATGAAATCCTGGAGTATTTGTCCAAAAGAGCCCATGGGGATGAATACTGGTTAAAACCCTTTTCTTATTCCTCTCCCGTCTGCTCCCAAGAGAAGTAAGGAAGAAGAGAGAAGGGAGGAAGAAAAAAAGAAAAGGGATAAGTGAATCTAGATTCTGGGAAAGATCCTTTTGAAATTAGAGTAAATTACAACTGAATTTTTTTACTGGTCTGAATTCAAATTCTAAATTGGTGTACACTCTATAATGTCTTGTCAAATGTCTTGTCTATGTGTGTTTGTGAAATCTTTCATGTTTGTGGTGTAAGATTGTAAATACAGCCAGCCAGCATGGAACTTTTTCCTCTTTATCTCCCCCTTTTTCCTCCCTCCCTGCATTTGTATCAGAGGAGTGAGTAGATGGGAGACAGAGAGAGAGAGAAATATTTTACTGTTTAACTTATATGACGGGTAAAGGAAAGTTGAAGAGTTCAGGAGAAGTATCAGGTCGGAACTAGAAAGAAATAAGGTCTGTGCAGTTTTAAAGAGACTTTAATCCAAGTCCACCAGAGGGAATGGCAAGAAAGTTTAAGCATGTAGAAAGGAGAGAGAGAAAAAAGTATTTCACTGCTTAGTTTAATGAGTTTGAAGGAATGGTGTTAATAGAGAGTTTTGAAAACCTTTTAAAAGTTATTTTAAAAAAATCTTTATTTCTGCATTCTAAACTCTGGCCAAGTTTTTGAATGTGAAAAGAAAGATAAGAAAGATAAAGGAACTGGAGAAATCTTTTCCCCTCAGAAGGGAAGGGTAGATTGACCTAGCATTTGGACATTTCCTGCCTCATCTAAAGGTGCAGTTTTTCTGTGATAGGATACAACCAAAAGGTGATTGAATTGGGAAATGTTAAAATTAGCAAGCAAAGAAATTTCAAGCAGGCAGCCCAGAAGAAGGCTGAGGGTTTAAATCCAGGTTTAATGAGATCTCAAAGCTAAAGTTTATGTAATGGGATTGCTTTGGGATTTCAGGGATATGTTTAAAATGCATTATAAAAAGCTCGTTGCTAAGACTGCAAGAAGAAAACAACTTGCGGCTTTCTTGATATGTGAATTGTTAGACACTTACTGATGTACAGGAGAATGGGGATAGTCTTCAGCAAAGATTGGGAGTGAGAGAGAAAATTTGGAAGAAAAAAGGATAGTTTAGATGGGAGTTGGGGAGCCATGGGCCCATGCGCTTTCAGCCACCCCCTTCCCCATCCCACATCAGAAGATTTGGGAATGTTGGAAAAAAGCACAAGGAAATTTTGGTGTCAGGGGCTGCAAAGGAAAATATTTAGCCTGACTGGAAATCCAATAGACAAAGTTATAGAAGGTTACTGAATTTTTTTTAAAAATGGCTACTGACGATGGTAAAGATATTGACTACTGTGACTTGCAGTTATTACTATTCAATTAATTATTACGTTGCCAAGGTCTCTGATTGGAACCCACATTTTGTAGTGATTCAGATTCCTTAGGCCTTCTGTCTGGGCTAAACCCTTCAGCTAATCTGATTCAAACTTTTTGTTTTTTGTAAGAATGCGAGTAAGTCATTGAAGAGCCTAAAGCAGTTTTTTCCCCCAAGCTTCAAAAAGGAGACAGTTCAGCTCTTTAAGGAAGTAGAAGGAAAAAGTTATTCAGAGTTGGGAATATCATCATGTGTTCCTTCAAGGAAATATTGAAGTAATGGATAATGGTTTCTTTTTTTTCTATTGTATTTATTTATTTTTAGATTTCGACATTCATTTCCACAATATTTTAAGTTCCAATTTTTCTCCCCATCTCTCCCCTCTCCCCACTCCATAATAGCTTCCTTGCATTCTGATACCCCTTCCCTCAATGTACCCTCCCTTCTATCATACCCCATCCTTCCCTTATCCCCATCTTCTCTCTTTTCTTATAGGGCAGGATAAATTTCTCTACCCCATTACCTGTATTTCTTTGTTTCCCAGTTATATGTAATAATAATTCTCAACATTCATTTCTAATACTTTGAATTCCAACTTCTCTCCCTATCTACTCATCCCCACTGAAAAGGCAAGCAATTCCATACAGGTCATATATGAATTGTCTTGTAAAAGACTTCCATAATAATCATGTTGTATAATACTAACTATATTGCCCTCTATCCTACCCTGTCCCCCTCCTTTTAAAAAAATTCTCTCATTTGACCTTGTCCCTTCCCTAAAGTGTTTACTTCTAGTTACTCCCTTCTCTCATTTACCCTCCCTTCTATCATCCCCCTCACCCCACTTGTCCCCTCCTCCCCTACTTTTCTGTAGTGTAAGATAGATTTTCATATCAAATTTAGTGAGCATGTTATCTCCTCCTTAAGCCAAGAGGGTAAGCTTCACTTTTCCCCTCTCACCTTCTCCCTTTTCTCCTCCATTGAACAAGATTTTTATCTCTTTGATGAGTTATAGTCTTCCTCATTCCATGTCTCCCTTTCCTCTCTCACCTTCTCCCTTTTCCTCCTCCCAGTATATTCCTCCCTCACCCCTTAATTTTTTTTTTTTAAGGATATCATCTCTTCTGATTCAACTCAATCTGTACTCTCTGTTCGTGTGTGTGTGTGTGTGTATGTGTGTGTAATCCCTCTACCTACCCAAATACTGAGAAAAGTCTCAAGAGTTACAAATATTATCTTTCCATGTAGGAATGGAAATGGTTCAGCTTTAGAAAGTCTTTTATGATTTCTTTTTCTTGTTTACCTTTTCACACTTCTCCTGATTCGTGTGTTTGAAAGTCAAATTTTCTATTCAGTTCTGGTCTTTTCATCATGAATGCTTGAAAGTCCTCTATATCATTGAATGATCATTTATTCCCTTGAAGTATTATACTCAGTTTTGCTGGGTAGGTGATTCTTGGTTTTAGTCCTAGTTCCTTTGACTTCTGGAATATCCTATTCCAAGCCCTTTGATCTCTTAATGTAGAAGCTGCTAGATCCTGTGTTATCCTGATTGTATTTCCACAATACTCGAATTGTTTCTTTCTAGTTGCTTGCAATATTTTCTCCTTGACCTGGGAACTCTGAAATCTGACCACAATATTCCTAGGAGTTTCTCTTTTTGGGTCTCTTTCAGGAGGTGATAGGTGGATTCTTTCAATATTTATTTTGC
>JAQQSK010006675.1:0-14322 GCA_028658325.1 Potorous gilbertii
AGTGTATTGGGGAGGGGGGAGGGGACTAATGGGGAGAAAATTTTGGAACCCAAAATCTTGTGAAAATGAATGTAAAAAGTTAAATAAATTTATTAAAAAAAAAAAATAAAAAAAAAAAAAGATATTGATTTCAGAGGCATAATTAATTAATTCATTTTTTTTTGCCAGATCAACTAATGAAAATATCACTAAGATAATAGGAGAGGATGGTGGATGAGAAGAGGGGAGGTAAGAAGTAAGAAGGGGAGAGGAATTCTGTTCTGATGGAAGGAATACCCAGTGCTGAAGACTTAAAGACACATTAAGTTTTCTTACTTTATAAACAATAACCATTAAAAATCAGCCACCAATGCATAATTTTCATTACTCTCTTACGTTGGCTCAGTTATAATAAAAACTTAAAATACTTACTCTAACAGAGGAGGAAGTATTCCACAATTCAAAACAAAATCTCTGCATTCTGCATTGTCACCAGCAATATTACCAAGCGCCCATACTGCCTTAAAAATAAAGTAAAAAATTAATTTAGATTTGCCTTTCTATACTAGCTGCATATTATTAAGCCAACTACCTTTCCAATGTCCCATGACTACTTGAAAAAGAAACTCTCTTAAAAACAGTACTTTAAAACGAAATACAAACCTAAGATTTTTTTAACCATGAGAATAATCCTTTCGATAGAGCTACAATAAATGGAATCTTTAAAAGAAAATTATTCCCAAAATGAAAAAATTTTGCTTCTTTATAACTTAATGGACATTTTATCCTATTGTAGCTAAAGAGCTTGTCCCAGTCTAAACTGAGTTAGAAGTTAAATACTACTACTATCCTCTCAACAATCAATATTCCAATTAGCAATACCAAGGATTATCTAATACCCACTTGGGAGACAGTAAGTGTATGTGCTTAAAGGAAACAGGAGGTATTAAGTTTGCATTGCACTGAACAGACTGTCAGCAGCAAATGATTGCCTGATGTCAGATGACAGAACAAAAAATAAAAAAAATTAAAAAAAAAATAAAGGAAAGCCTGGTACTAAAAACATTTCATGGATTGCCTATACTTAAAATCATCTATAATCAGTTTCTTGCCTCAAGTAATTTCATATACCACAAAACAAATAAGTAGATAGCTGCTACTGTCAATAATTACCATGTGTAGTGGCTAGAACAAAGAATAAAGAGACGTATCTTTCATCCTGGTTTTGCCAGTAACTGTCTCCATGTCTCTCTCTGCCCACTTTGGGCAAGTCAATCTTTCTGTGTCTCAGTTTCTTTGTCCAAAAAAACTTAGATAATTGTTATGTTAGCAAGGATTCAAATGACTAGGACTGGGTTGATCAAGACCTAGGCAAAAACTGGTTCTAGTTCAAGATCTGATAATGCAGCACGGGATAGCTTAAGTGAAGGCCATTCTTACGTTCCCCTTCCTAATCCTTGCTTGGAAAGACGTGTGGCCACTTTTTAGGACTGATGGTTAATTACCTAGGAAATGAAATAGACATTAGGAGGAATAAAGATAATAAAGAGGAAGAATTAAAGCTACTACCAAAAGATAAGAGACAGGACCCAGAACCCAAGATAAAAAGTTAATTTTTTCTCAGATTAGAGGTACAGATTATGTTAATAAATGTTAAAGGTGTACAATGAAGATAAACAATAAGCAAGAATATGTAGGGCTGACATTTAGGGAGAAACAAAGCCTAAACCACTGAGATAAAAGAAAGGTGTGTGACTTATTAAATGGGAAGTTGTATGGAAAGTCATGAGGGAAGGAAAAATTTTCACTATGTGGTATGAGGCTTGTATATGTATCAACCAGAGCTAAAATACTTCATGTTATAGACCTACACCAAATTACTCTGAAATCCTGGAAGACCATGAGAGAGGGAAGATTGAAAAGCAACAATATCTTACAACTTATCACAATACAACTTCCTTATAAGATTAACAAAGATTAAATGAGACAGCACTGCTAACAATAACTCAAGCCACAAAAGATGAGGTTGCCCAACATCATCAAATACAAAAAGGTGAATACAGGCTTCAAAATTGTGATTCTAAGGGTACAGCAAATGTTTTAATTTGTTTAAATGTTTATTTTTGGTACTAATGAAATCCATTTCCAGATTCTTTTCCCTAGTTAATGCAAATCAAATAATATTTGGCACTAAGTAGCACTCCTTCAGGTGCTAGCCTCTTTAATCACAATTTCAACTGCTTTTCAATCACTTCTCAAATGAACAGCCTCCTTTACTCAATTCATTCATTTTTCTCCAATCTCTTTCTCTATTATTTCTTGCCATCAGTCAAAGCTAAGCATCAAAAATGATACTGCGCCTCAAAGAGCAAGGCATACTAAAAAAAAAAATATTACGATTTTTATACAAGCATCATACTATTAATATACCACAGCGACATACCTTATTTCCCAAGCGCTGTACCCAAAATTTAAGTTCACCTACAAGACTTTTAAATGTGACAGTTGAGAAGTCTGAAATATGCTAGAACTAATGATGTGAATCAAGTACAATGGTAGGAAAGTAAACCAGGAGTTAGGAAAGACAGAAAGACTACAAAGCACACAAGTTAATAACTGGAAACTATGGGTAGTAGAGAAAGTGGAAATACAGGGATTCAATAAATCATGCTATTTATGTGTAGTGGTACTGCGGAGAAAACTTAATAACAGTATATAAAAAAAAATCAATCTAATTTTGAAATCTCAAAAAATAGAGATATCATCGAATCTAAGAATTAGAACTTAACAGATCTAGTTCATCCACTCAGTCAGTACAAAAATCACTTCTACAACATCACTGATGATCTTACAGCCTGTGATTGAATACCTCCAATGAGGGTGAGTACCTCATTTGGCAGTCCATTCTATAGAGGGATGACCCAAAATATAGAGTTGTTTCTTAAGTTGAAATCTCTCTCTATGTAACTTAAACCAAGTTGTCCTAATTCTGCTTTCTGTCTCACATTCTTTGTGATGATCCTTTAAATCAGTGTAGACAGCTTAACTCTTCTTTGGACAAAGCACCCTTCTATTCTTTCTAAGACATTTTTCTGACTTCTTACCATCACCACTTCCACCTGAAAGTAAATCCGTTAGAAGAAAAATGAGGTTATGGGAAACAAACAGCTACCTAAGAAGATGGTGTTAAGAAAATGGAATTTTGCTTTCTGTACCCATGTTTATGTAGGTAATCTATGAGCCACAAATGTACTACATATAAGGAGGAAGAATGCATCTCTAGGCATTTTTGCCAAACTAAACAGGAAGGCTTTAAATTGAAAATTAGAGAAGGGGGAAAAAAACTACACAAAAACATTTCCTAAATCAACTACCACAGAGAGGAAAAAGTATGAGATAGAAAAAATAGTAGAAGTATTCATGTAAAGAACAGATACAGGAACGATGTCAAAAACAATTATCAATATTCCAATTTTAACAACAGTCCATTATCTGGACAGTCAACAAATCCTGATACCTTATTGATAAGTATTTCCTCAAAGACACCACATAGACTTGGTAGAATAGAATTTCGTGACTCCAAAAAAAGTTAATTGTTTTTTAAAGAAGATAGCTCAACTAGATGGATGCTAGAATTGTACTATACATCAATAAACTGATGAAATCAGGGATTTCAATGGTCTTTCTAATTTCTCCCCCAGTTCATATACTGTGCCACTTCAGACCTCCTACCAAGGGTGGGGGAACCTGTGGCCTTCTAGATCCTTGAGTGCCTGCAGCCTTTTGAATGAGTCCAAATTTTACAGAACAAATCCTTTTATTTAAGAGGGATTTTTTCTATGAAGTTTGGATTCAGTCAAAGGGCTACACCTTTGGACCTAGAGGTTGTATGTGGCCTCAAGGCTGCAGCTTCCTACTTTGGAATCTTATGTAATTCTTTTCTGTATCTTTCTATAAATCTTCCAAAAAAGATACACACAATCCAATGGAGAATGTCCTCTGCCCTCTTAATTATTTCTTGGTTACCGGTAAGCACTCATATTGTTATTTCTTGTAATTTTTTCCATATGCCTAGTCATTTTTGTCTGTTCATTCACATTCTTGTTAATATCTTTTAACTTCACTTCTTGCATTCAAGTCACTTATGGTAATGTGCTTAAGTCTACCATTACTGTGTAATTTCATTGTCTTTTGGATCACCTATAATTCTGATTTTCCTGACATCACTGTATTCCAGGATTTGCAGCTACAACTACCATCACTAAAAGGATACTGGTAATTGAAAAGGGAATTTGTGAAAGCACTGCATAAATTTCTAACTGCAATTCTGCCTGATTTCCTGTCATTTAAATGTGAGTCTAGCTCATATATGTGTATCCAACTTTAAGTCAATCTGAGCAGTATGTGTTTTTCTTCATCCATGCTCTTTTCAGCAGTTAATTAAATCAATCTCTTTTCAAAAATAGTAGATTTTACTAAGGAACCATTGCAGGGTTCCAAAATTAGATACAATCAGTATGTCTTCCACAAAGAAGAGAACCCAGAGAACTTTACCAGAGAGGGAATCATCTGAACACCATGCAGTTAATCTTTCATAATAATGGCAAACACCTTAATTGGGCACACCTCTTATTTCCACTTCACTTAACATGTATTCAACAGAATACCTGGTCAATCTATGTCAAAGAATAACTATTTTTTAACATGTGTGGAAGACTCATTATCGAGAGGAGCTTTTAATATATTTTGTTGAGTTTTTTTGAGGGGGAAGAGGAAGGAGAAAGGGAAAAGAAAGAGAAGATGAACCAACCACACCCAGCAAGGTTTTGTAACCTCTATCTGTTCCTATCAGACAACTATAAAGATGTAGTTTGCTACAGAAAACTGTGAAAGTCCACCTGCTACCTCCTCATGTCTTTATGAAGGATTCTTTTGACAAGTGCTAAAATCATTAAAGAATTCACAGATGAGAAATAGGAATGTAGTATTAGTATTTCTCAGTTGCCTTTTGTGTACATGTGTTTATAAAATTATTATCTGTAAACTTTTTGATTCTTTTGGAGTCTCTCCATCTTGGGAATGCATTTTTAAAATGTTGGATAAATGAATAATTATGTTCCCTTGAGGCAGTACAGTACAATGAAAATAACTTGACTTTGGAGTAAGAAGGCCTGGGTTCCAATGCTGGCTCTGCCACTGCCTATTTGTGTGATCGTGGGGCTCTTCATTTCTCTGGGCCTCCATTTCTTCATTTCTAAAATAAAGAGATTGGACCAAATAGCCTCTCAGGTCCCTCGCTCTGAAGCTATGAGCCTACTACCTACAGCACATTTCTTCTTTGACTAGGTGCCGCCATCCTTTCCAATTTCATGGTCTCAAATGCTATGGCCACTTCCTCACCCAGTACATTTACCACTGAGTCTGTAGAGTCCAACTGCAGTAATTCAACTACCATCAGTGATGAAAATATACTCTTATGGAAACATTAGCAGATATAATCCATTTCACATCCATTTGTTGCCCTCATTCCTGGTTTCATCTATAAATGTCCTCACACCAAGCTCTCTTAAGGTTCATTTTCCCCTGAAGGGCTTATTAGCTTTCTGTGAGGTGATACAGCTTGCAATATTCCATCCTCCTCCTCCTCCATGTTTTAAAAATTAGCTTGTATTCTAAAAACAGTGTTGCCCTTGGCTTGCTACATTGCTCCACTTGATAAGAGCAAATATCTCCTAGCTGATGCAGTTTCTGGGCTCGTTCTGTCTCCTTGATGTAGTGACCATTTTGCAACAGTTAAACTTCACTAAGAAATGGTGAGAAACTCATGTCTTTACTTTTGTTCATTTCTCATATTTTGGAACTGACAGATTGCTTAAACTGTAGAAATTACTGCCTGCAGGTTCTTCTTATATTTATCCTTTCTTCTGACATGGTATGGGTTTTGAGTTTTGTTCTAACTAGCCAATGATCTGAGTGTAACAAAGACATCTGAAATGACACTCAAATCAGCAACTAGTCATTCTGTCTGCTAAGATAAAATTAATTTCATGTTTTTCTGTATGTTTTTGTTGCTCACCATATCCAGGGCCTGCAGACTTTCTTCTTGAACAAAGAATTCATGATGTACTGGTATAAGACAAGCCTTCGGTCTCTTTCATTTCTTGATCCCAAACTGTATTTTCCAACATAGTTTTTCACTGTCCTCCCCTGTGCCCACCTTCAACAAGTCATTCAGTATTAATGTAGATGCTGACTTAGTTTGAAGCATCTTATCAAGTTCTTCATCCTCTGCAACAGATCATATATCATAGATTTAGAGCTGGAAGGGACCTAAGGAATCAAGTTCAACCCCCTCATTTTTTTGAGTGAGGAAACTAAGACCCAGAGAGGTTAAGTGGGCAGTAAGTTGCAGATCCAGTATTCAAACCCAAATCTTCCGATCCTAAATTTCAGTGCTCTACATGCTGAATAATCAGGAATTACTTCATGGTGCCTCGTTTTTTTACGCTCACCACAGACAGTATCTTATTGAAAAGTTTCTTTTTGCCCATAAGTGCTTGATGAAATTAACTCCTTTATACATGAGAACCTAAGAAACTCCTTTGCATTTAACTGTAATTTCTTTGTTTCTCTTGGTTTCACTTATAGAGATGTCATCGATATGAAGTGATTCAGTTCCTCTAGTAGACTATCCACTTGCTAACTGGACAAAGTTTGCAAATTAAAAATACTAACAGTTATATAAATGTTTGCTGATGGTCTAATCCACTTTTCTGCTACCATCAGTGCAAAAACAAAAGGAAACAACACTAGAAATAAGAGTTTTTTAAATTTCTTTTTCATGGGGCACTCTGACCAAAAAGTTTCGCCAACTAGTGACTGTTTTTTTGGTAATGATCTTCTGTACTGATCCCTGGATAGGAGACATAGGCTTATCACTGTGTCTCTAGCATGCAGCTTCTCAGGATGAACAGACCCAGCCTGAATTTGTACTCTTCTGCTATCACCATCACATAATTAGTGATACTTTTCAGAGCACTTAGGAAAAGCATGAGTGAAAAAGCATTTACCAGGTATTCACTGTGCACCAAGCAGCATGCTAAGTACTGGGGGTCCAAATGGAAAAAGCTACATAATCCCTGCTCTCAAGGAGCTCACACTCTTAATTGAAGGAGGCAACACATATAAGAGAGTTCAACAGCAAAGGTGAATGGAAAGTCCTCAAATGGCAAGGCCTGGGAGTTTACAGGGTATAGAGGTAGAACAGGTAAGGCCCAGAGGACCTGTGGAAGCAGAAGCAGAACAAACGGTAAGGCGCTGTGGTTTTCCTCACCAGAAAGATTGTAGTTGCTAACTCCCAGGTTATCCAAATGGTATGAATATCTATGTTGATCTTATAGCTCAGTCACCCTGGATGGGATCTGTGCAGTGGGAGAAGGGAAGAAGGCAAAAAAAGCACTCTTACCTGCCTGCCTTATAGGATGGAGGATGGGAAAGTAGCAGTATGGGGAAGAGAAGGTTAATTGATCCTGTATAGAAATGATAACAGAACTGAAATGATAATTAAACTCCTGGGAGTAGATGAGATCACTGAAAAAGAAGAGTTCCAACTCCTCTTTGGGAGCTGGTTGATGAAGTAGAAGTAACAAGAGCTTAGAAGAAAGGGTCCCATGCCATCTGTGCGGTGTGTCCTTTGTTCCAATTCCTCCCATTTTTTCCAGTAGAATGTTTTACTCACTTACTTGCTGCCCCTCATTTCTTTCATCTCTCCCTATCTACCAATTTCTTCCCTGCTGCCTTCCAACATGCCTAAGTATCCCCCCCACTCTTAAAACAATAGACCCTGACATTAAGCCACTGTCCTATCTTTCCCTGCTTTCTCAAACTCCTAGAAAAAGCTGTCTACTTTTTTTCCCCTCAAATTCAGCTCTCTCACTCCCTCTTCAACTCCCTCCATTATGGCATCACTCAATTGAAACTACCTTCTGTAAAGTTTTCAATGGTCCTTAACTGCCTAATGTGATACTCTTATCTCTGTTCTCTTTCTTCCTGACCTCTCTGTAACATTTAACAAGGCCAGTCACCTTCCTTTCCTGATATTCTTTCCTCTGTAGTTTTTATGCAACTCATCTTTCCTGGTTCTCTCACTGTGTGACTTCATTCTCTTTTACTGACTCATCAATCATATCATGCTTCCTAACTGCTAAGCACACCACCAAGGTTTTGTCCTGAACCCCCTACTCTCCTCTCTGTATATACTCTTTTGGTAATTTCATCAACTCACAGGGGTTTATCAACAATATAAGAACAACAGGCAGATTGATATATCGGGCCCCAATAAGTTCGCCTGAAATTCTAATCTGCACCACCAACTGCTAACTGGGCATTTCAAACTGGTTGTCCCACAAACAGTTCAAACTCAGCATATCCAAAACAGAACTCAGTACTTTTTCCCCAAAACCTTGTCCTCTACTGACATACCTCCAAGTTTCCCAGGATTGAACATTCACTATTCATTCTTGAATACCATTCTCACCACTCATTCTCCTTCATCCCACATATCCAATTATTAGACAGATTTTTCTGTTTCTACTACCACAGCATTCACTGTATAAGACTCCTGTTCTCTACTCACATAAGAACTTGCTTCGTTGAGGCCCTTATTATTGGCCAGTTGGATTACTGCAATTACTTCCTAATTGGTCTATTTGCCCCCTGCTCCAGTCTCCCCTAAACTCAGCTTGAATCTCTCCTCCACACAGTGGAGGATTACTATCAAAGTCATTTTCCTCAAAGATGTGCCCTTGTCACTTTCCTGCTCAAGTAAACTGGAGTCCCTCTCTAATGCCTTTATGATAAAATATAAACTCCTCTGTTTGTTTATCTTAAGTCCTTTATAACCTGGCCCCATCCTAACGTTCAAGTCTCGTTATATATTACTCCCCTTTCTACACTCAACTGCAGACCACACAGTCTTCTCTGTCTGTCACACATGGGGCACTTATCTCCCACTTCCATGTCTTTAAACCAGTCATGCCTAAAATGCATTCCTTATTTCTACCTCATAGAACCCTACCTTCCTTGATGCAGTTCAAAGTATCACCACTTTCCTGGTCTCCCAAACTACATGCCCTACACATCCTTAACAACTGTATACTTGTTCTGTACATTCTTACATAGGAATTATGTTGT
Organism: Potorous gilbertii; assembly: GCA_028658325.1. NCBI lineage: Eukaryota > Metazoa > Chordata > Mammalia > Diprotodontia > Potoroidae > Potorous > Potorous gilbertii. The sequence continues at coordinate 9,172 of JAQQSK010006675.1, forward strand.
CTATTGGAACAAAATCTCCTCAAGCATAAGTTTCTTTTTTTTTTCAGTCTTTGAATTCCCAATGCCATAGTATGGTGCCTAACAGATTAGTAGACAATTTATAAATGTTTGCTAACTGATAAGGAAAGGCAGCTAGGAGGCGTAATAGATAGAGTTCCCGGCACAGAGTTTAGAAGATTCCTACTCCTGAGTTCAAATCTGGCCTCAGACACTTACTATATGTTACCCTAGGCAAGTCAACCCTATTTGCCTCAGTTTCCTCATCTGCAAAATGACATACAGAAGGAAACGGCAAACCACCCCAGTATCTTTGCCAAGAAAGCCACAAATGGGGTCACACGGGATTGGACACAAAAGGGAATGCAGGGCATAGTCTGACAACAAACTTTTACGTAGGAGAATTTTTTTTAAGGTTTAGTATAATATTTGGACTAAAATTTCAAGAAAGGAAGTCTTCTTAAGAATGAAAGAAGCTTTAAATAACTGATAGGGAAGAAAGGGTAGATCTAGAAGTATCTAAAAAAGCTGATATGATTCTGTGACTTCAGAAAGATGAAAACAAGGGTGTACAACCAAGAAAAATTCAGAAGAATAGTAACGCTCTGCAGGAACAATGTCAGGGAAGGTCAGTCTAAGCAGAAGCAATGCTAAGGTATTTTAGCTACATTAGGATCAAGAAAAAAATAGGAGGATAAAATGACAGTAAAAGATACAAAAAAGAAAGCAAAACTTAACTATTTTGTTTCTGTCTTATCTTTCAAGGAGAAACAGCCTGAAATCAAGATAGAGTAAAAAGATGTGGATACTAAAACTGAAGATAAGTAGTAAAGGCTACTAGTTATATTCCTTGGGTCCAAGTTATCTGGTTAAGATACCCCTGACTTGACCTTCCAGATATTTCACACCCTACCTTAGAATCAGAGATGCTGGAATCTTCAGACAAGTGCCCACCCAGGGACACCAAATTTGACTGATGAGCGTCACAGTGAGTTGCAGCAGGACATCTCAAAAGAATTTCAAAGACACAGGCTGACTCCAAGCCAGTTAGAAAGATTTAGTATGGCTTTGAGGTTTCATGTTCTCATGAGTGGCTAAGTTCCTTAAAGGAATTAGCAACTTCAATAAGACTGTAAGATAGACAATTATAGAGTATATGATGCTGATTGCACAATCAAAATTTACACAGAATAGTGGAATATGATTAATATTAAAAAGGCAGGAGGGATTTGTTAAGGGATTAGGTGATGGGGGAAGGAGGTTCCAGTCTCAGTGGAAATGCATTTGCAATTATCCACAATAAATACAGAAAAACTCATGGGGGGGGATATGTATGTATGATGATATTATAATAAGCCCCTCTATGTCATAAGTTCACTTTAGGTCAGTTCTTTACTATTACTATGCAGGTGATATCTGAGAGTGGGGCCCATTCTATGGTTTGGCGGTCAAGCATCCTACCCTACATCCTACCTTGTGGTGCTCCCTTCTGACTGGCTAGCTATTGTGGTCCTGTCTGGTCAAGAGGGATGATGTGGTTGCGGTTGAGTACATGGACACACCCATTTCTGTTGGAAATATGTGATCCAGATCTGGGGGCAGGGGCTAGCTAGAGGATTGAGTCTGTGAGTCTGAGGAAAATGGCTAGTTAAGGCTGAGTCTGAGGGCAGTGGTTCAGAGTTTGGGGGCCTGTGATTCAAGGCAGATGTGTGATCAAATCAGGACATGCCCACTATTCAGTGGGGCCCATAAGGAAATTAGAATATTGGGGCTATATATTAGGATTCCATCACTAGGGTACAGAAAGCTTGTGAATGTAATGCTGAACTATAAAAAATAAAGGTGAATGAAAGAAATTCCTAGGGACTAGGCAAATGTCCCAATTTTCAAACAAAAGAAAGGATGTCTAAAATTATGAGTCAATAAATTTAACTGCAATTTCTGACAAAACTCTAAAATGTCATTATTAGTTTATAAACATTTAAAAAAGTAAACAGCAGTACGTACAAGCCAGTATACACTTATTAAAAGGAAAACTTATTTACTCTTAACAAGATTCTCAGATTGATAAAATATAATGTCACAGAAATGGTATACCTGGATTTTAACGAAATAGTTGACATTGTCTCATTTAAGGACCAGATGGAGACTATACAGTATTACAATAAAATGGATTTAGAACCAACTAAAGGACAAGACACAAAATGTTTTGTTTAACTGGTTGATGTTAACTTAGAGAGAAGTATATAATGCAGCATTCAGGGTTCTTTCCAGTTTAATGTTTTTAATCAATGATGTAAGTAGGAGAAAATACCAAATTTTGAGATGATAAAAAGCTGGAAGAGACAGCAAATACAATTGGTGACAGGAATGAAATACAAAAGTCTTCCTGAAGGCTGGAATTACAGGCCAAATTTAACAAGATGACATTTCACAGGAATGAATGTGAAGTCCTGCACTTAGTTTTTTTAAAATATCAACTGCTTACAAGAGTGGAAAGACATAACAAGCCTAAATGGTAGTCCCTGTGAAAAAGATGTGCAGATTTTAGCGGACTACAAGTTCAATAAGAAGCAACAGTATAGTAAGAAGACCAAAAAGAATGAAAGTGGTATTAGCCTGTATTAACAAAACTATAGTAGAAAGACCCAAAGCAATGATAATGCCTCCGTCCTCATTACAACACACGTGCAGCACTATATTCACTTCTGAGCAAGATGTCATGAAAATTAATGACAAAACCCTGTATACCCCAAAGTGTCTACCTGGTGAAGGAATTCTAAAGCATGCCAGGCGAGGCACAGGATAATGAAGTGTCGTACAACAAGTGGTCAGTTCAGGATGATCACATATTACTTCAAAAAATGCTACCACAGAGAGAGGCTTGTAGATTTCTGAAGGTGAATTACAAGGCCTCTGATATCCCTTCCAAATCTGAGACTGTGTATTAAATTTAACCAAAAGACAAGAACCCTAAGTAGGGAATCTGATTGCTTTCTTCAAACATTTAAAGGTCTGCCATGTAAAAGAGGCACTATTTTTCTCTAAAGTGCAAAACTAGAACATATGGAACCTACAGGAACATAGATTTAGAAGCTTACTACCTTCCTAACAAAGGTGGCTCAAAATGGAATGGATTGCTTTAGGATGTACTGAATTCTTCAACCATGGAGATATTTAAGCAGACACTTAATGACTGTTTTTCAAGGTGACAGAGCATTTCTCATGTTAGCAAATGAACTAAATGATTTCTGGGGTTTCTTCAAACTCTGGAATTTTACGCTTCTATTACTATCCACAAACTCTGAATTATCAATGCTTCCTAACATTGAGTCCAAAATAGCACAGTGCTTTAGATATATTCTAACCAGTGCAAGGTATAAAGACACAACAAATGACTTTTATCTGAATATTATCTCATTAATGTAACTGTAAACTTATTTAAAAAGTCTTTTTTCAGCTTACTTATTAAGTTTGTGATCAACTAAAACCCTTAGATCTTTTTCAAATAAAATTGCTGCCAATCAAGATGTCCCTCGTCCTGCACTTTTAACCCAATGCAGGACTTTACATTTATTCCTGTTAAATTTCAGTTTATTTCAGCCTATATGTCCTGCCTAAGTAATTCTGAATCCTTATCATGTTTCTGATTAGCTTCCTATGCCAATTATGTTTTCATCTGAAATTTAAATAAGTATGTCTTCTAAGACTTTTTCTAAGACACTGATAAACATGTTCAGAAGTATACAATCTCTTTGGCCCCTATCAGTTTTCAGATGGACATGGGATCATTCATCAAAATTCTTTGGGTATCACCTTTACCAGCTTATTCAAAGATATATTAAAATGAGACATCTCCAAATGCTTTGATTAATCAAAATGCATTATGAGTACAATATAACCCTGGAGGTATGATCTTGACAGTCAAGAAAAAAAAGATTTATATTGTACAACACTTAAATTTGCATGGGTTCAAGTTTTCCAAGAAACTACACTGCTAAATAATTAGGGCATTAAATCTGCTTTAAAAAAAAAAAAAGGTTAAGCAACTCAAACAAGTATCTCCTTACTTTTGAAACTACACTAAAGAACCTCACAAGAGTCCTGGCAATGAATGGGTCATCACAATCCAGTTCAAATCTCACTAATGTTCACACATACTTACACATTCCAACTCACTTGGAATATTCAAAGGAACAGGATGGGACAAGAGTGATTTGTGAATTGCTATTAAGAGGGAAAAGAAAAGGGACTAGTTGTGATAAAGTAAGGGAAAGGAAGAGGATGGTCAGAATGACAAAAAGAAATAAGACATATAAGAAAAAGGATGTGTGACATGATGACAATATTTACTGCAATTCCCCACCATAATCTCAACTGACCATTTTAGAATTTTTAGAAATAACAGAAGATGGCAGAGTAAAAAGACTCACCTATGCTAGGTCCGAACCCACAGCCCATGGATTTCCTCTAAAAAGAACTCCTAACAAATTCTGGAACAGTGGAAGCCGCGCAGCAACACAGCGAAGGAGATTTATGTTCCAGAGAGCCCTGAAAAACTGACCCCAAAGGTCCATCGTGCACTAAACGGGAGCAGAGCCCACCCCTGCCCTGTCCACACGGCACTGAGAGGAGCAAGCAGATCCAAGAAGGCTTCAGGGATGGAATCTCCAGTGGCCGAGAAGGTCCCTCCACCCACGGACTCGCAGGTTAGTGAGAGAGACGTGCTGAGGGGAGCGGGTGTCTCTGGGACTCAGGCCCCCTCGGGAGGCAGCGGCAGAGGCAGAGGCAGCAGCGGCCAGAGGCCCCGGGAGCAGGCAGGAGCTCAGCAGCAGCTCCATTACAAAAGGTCTCTGCATAAACCCCCTGAGGGAAGTGAGCCTGGGAGGTGGCCCTGCCCCAACCTAAGAACCTGATTTAATCTTACCCTGAATAGCAGCCAGGCCAGCTGCCAAAAGCCCTGAGGCTGGGGAGCAGCATTTGAATCTCAGACCCCAAGCACTAGCTGGGTAGATCTGGAGGCAAGGTGGGGTGGAGAGAAATCTCAGAACTCAAGTAACTGGCTGGGAAAATGCCCAGAAAAGGGAAAAAAAATAAGACCATATCAGGTTATTTTCTTGAAAAATGATTCCAACCTTCATCTCTGAGGATGAA
>JAQQSK010006676.1:0-14322 GCA_028658325.1 Potorous gilbertii
GGGGGGGGGGCGCTGAAGCGCGCACGGTCTGCAGGGCAGGCAGGAGGCAGGCGGAGAGCGGCCAGGCCAGCCCGGGCCGGAGAGCAGGAGGAACCCGAGGGCGGCGCAGGACGGGCGGGAGGACGGACGGGCGGACGGGCGGGGCATGAGCCGCTCCGGAGCACGGTAAGGCAGCCTCCTCGCGCGGCGCGCCGGGACCTTTAAATCCGGGGCTCCCCCTCCCCTGGATCGGCGATGGTGGGGAGGGCGGTCTCCCCCAAAGTTGAGCAGGGGCGGAGCGGGCAGCTGGCCCTTTAACTCCGGAACTCTTTCCCTACTGCTCGTTCAGATCCTCCCTGGGTAATCGGGGCTGGGGGCTCGAAGGGGGAAGGCGCCCCGAAGTTAGGCAGGGGCTGCTGGCCCTTTAAATCCGGAACTCTTCCCTCCCCTTCTCCACTCAGTTCGATTCCTCCAGGGTGATTGGGGGAATGCTGGGCGGGGGTGGGGGAGGGAAGGAAGGCGCCCCGAAGTTACTCTGGGACCTAGGGGGAGTGGGTGGCTGTCCCTTTAAATCAGGAGCACCCCGAAGTTTGACCGGGGCTGGGGGCTGCTGGCCCTTTAAACATGAGACTTCGCTTCCTCGTGCAGTTGGCAAGAGCCCCTAAAGTTCGACCGGGGCCGCTGGCCCTTTAAATCCAGGGCTCCCCATTTGGGGCAATTAGAGGAGGCTTCTCTTGTCTTGTTCCCCCCTCCACCGCCGCAGACACCCCGCTGAGTCTGTCTGGCGGAGACACCGAGCGGGGGAGGGGAGGGAGCCCGGAGGCAGCACCCCCCCACCTCCGGAACCCCCACTGTGCAGGGTGGCCGGGAGTGCCCGGACCCGGGGAAGCGTCGGGGCCTGGGCGGCCGCTGCTCCTCGGCTGCTCCGAGCGGAAATCCTGTCCCCCGGGCGGCCAGGCCGAGCCGAGCCAAGCTGGGGACTGGGGGGTGGGGAGGGGGCTGGCATGGATGCAGCCTCTGGGATTCCTCCCCTTGGGTTGCCCGGGAGAGAGGCAGGCACCCCGCCTTCATTCTTCTCCTCCCCTCTCCCCCCCCGCTGGAGGCTGGGACTCCTGGGTCCCCTAGCAGCCCCCCCACCCCCACCCCCACCCCTGGGTTCCAGGCGCCTCTCAGGCTCCCAGGCACGGGCGGGGCAGGGGCCGGGACTGGGTGGCCGGAAAGGGGCAGGACCCCCCACCCCCCCACCCCCAACTGCAAAGCAAAGATGGGGGGAGAATGGACGTGGTCGGGAAACATCGATTGCCCCTGGCCTGGCCCCTGATGGCGGAACCTGGGGTGGAGTGTGTGTGGGGTGGGGGAGAAGAGGCAGTCTGGCTCACACTCACATCTCTCTCACACCCCGATCCACTCCCGGCACAAAGAGATCCACAACCCGGACCTTCCTTCCCCATCCATACCAACCAAGTCCGTGCCTTTCCCTCAATCCACCAGCATTTCTTAGGCGGTTACTAAGTGCCGGCTGCCGCCCTTTAATCGCCGAAGATACGGAGGAGAGCAGAACCAGCGCTTGCCCACAAGGCACTTAGATTCTCTAGAGGAAGCCTGTTGGCAACATAAATCTGGTAAATACTGGTTACCATATGGAGAGACACACTCCGGCCGGCCCGGCTCGAAATGCAAATCGGTTCTTTCCAAGAAGTTTGAGCAAGTCGAGCTTTGGGTTTTTTTTTTTCTGTCGCTCTTCTTCATTTCTTTTTCAGTTTCCTTTCTTCCCTACAAAGCTTCCCATCAGAGGCTGGGGCTACCCCTTCCCCTTCTGGTCCGTCCCCTCCCCCACTTTGGAGGCCTCTCTGTCCAGGGCCCTGCAACCTTGCACAACATTTTAAATACTGGGTTTTGCAAGGGTCCTGGGGCCCCAAGCGTCTGCTCTGTAGAAGACCCAGATGTAGTTGGGGGTGGGAAACAGACCCATGCATGAAAGCCACTGTAACTCTTTCCTTCTTCCTGCCTTTCCCCCTCACCCCTACCCCAAGCATCTGCCTGGATAACAGAATGTCCCTCCCACCCACCCACCTCAAAATCCTTCTGGCTGCAGCTATTCTCAGTCCTCTGGATCAGAGGAGGTAATAAATAGAGGGAGAACAAAGGGTTAATTGGTTTTGGGGGGCCTGGAGCCAGGGATGATGCTGTGGGGGAGGTGGTGAGGGTGCTTTATTACTGATATGGGGGGGGGGAACCCTTTCCAGGGCGAGGTCTAAAAGCTTGGAGGTCCAGTCCTCCCAAGAGGCCAATGAATATCCAAAAGCTCTGGCAGAGAGGGATGTCTGGGGTGTGGGTGGGCAAACCCCAATTCGTTTTTCTTGAAGCTGCTGAGATGTCAGGACAGCCCAGCCCAGAAATTCAGGTTCAGCACTTCCCCTCCGTTAGGGTCAGTTGAAAGCAGAGTACCCTGGGAAGGGAAAAGAGGCCAGGCCTCTCTGACCCAAGCCTGGCTGTCCATTTTTGTCTTTTAGATGGCCTTCGATCAGGGCATCCCTGGGGCAGGAGTAGGGAAGGGACAGATCTGGGAGATCCCTAAAGAACACAGAATGTCAGAACTGAGAAGACCTTAGAGCATAGACTGTCAGAGCTAAAATTGTCCTTAAAGACAACCAGCCTCAGCATTCTCTAGATATGGAAACTGAGGACCAGAAAGCTAATTGTACCCCTCCATAGGACCAAGGCAACTTCTTCCCCCTACATTCTGTTGACAGCCAGGCTGGGAGCATGGCTATGTCCTGTAACTTGGGATAGAGACATGGTACAGAGGGATGAGAGGCCTGCCAGGCAGAGTTGGGTCCCTCTAAAGTAGGGAATAAGGTCAGGCAGCCAGCCAGCCAGCCAGGGTGTTGCCAGACTCTGGTCCCATCCCTTCCCTCCACCCCTTGACCTTCACTATCACCCTCTCCCTCTTCAGAGCTAAGCCAGCCTGTCCCAGAGGACCTTATGGGATCTTGGCTTCTGGCCCTTTTCTGGGTTATAACTTTTCTGAGAAGGGTAGGGGTGAGTTTTCTTGGGAATCCACCTCATTGACCCGTAGTGGGTGCTGGCTGCTTGTGACCCTTGTTTCTATTTTGTAGAAAGGTTGACTGAAGCTTTAGGGGAGGATAGATAGCCCTTCCTTGGATGGTTGATATTGAAGTGCCATGGGCCCAGATAGGGCAATTCATGACATTTGGCCCCAGGACTCTACAACCCGAGTAATAACGACATCTCTCTCCCCTAAAGCTCTCTTCCCTGAAACAACCCAGCTAACTGGGTGAAGTGTTAAGAAAGTTATATGGCCTCCAGTTTACAGATAGGAAAACTGAGGTCCTGGAAAATCTCGATTTGGAGCTAGGAGGGGCCCTTAATAGTCATATTTTATGGGAAACTGAGGTCCAAAGAAGTTGTTATTGGCCCAGGGTTACACATTAATAAAGGTATGAGGCCTTCCAGCCTCCTAAGCCTCAAAGGCACCTTGAATTCCTTGGGACTCACACATCTAGCTGAGATCTTCTACTAAAGAAACAATCTGCCCCCAGCATTTATGGGCCAGAAATCAGGAGGGCTGAATTCTAGTCTGGGCTCAGTCTGTGGGAGTTTAGGCCAAGTCTTTTCCTCTCTCTGGGCCTCAGTTTCCTTTAATTGTAAAATGGGGGTGGGGGATTGGATTTAGATTCGTGGAAGGAAAAAAACAAGGATTACTTGTGATGCCTGCAGGTGATGGTCCCAAATAGCACAAAACTGTTTTCAAAGGCAGATACACGTCACAAAAGACCACCAACTATGAGCTCTTTTAGCCAGGTAGTAAAAGGGAGATTCAAAAGGCAAATCCCTTTTATGTACATTTAAATTTTGAGCCCTGATCAATAACGATACTCCCATTTCTGTGGTATTTGAAGGTGCTTTCCCCACGTTGATCCGAAACAATAGGCAGAATGAGGTCTAGAGAGTGGGGCAAGTGATCTACCCAAGGTCATCCAGCCGGTACGTTCTGGGTCCAGGTGTCTGGTTTAAGCCAAACACCTTCATGAAGAACCAGACTTACAGCTGGGAGGGACTTTGGAGGTCATTTAGGACAACTCCCCTTCTTGATTTTACAGATTGAGAAACTGAGACTTCTTAAGGTCACACAGGTAGCAGAGTTCTGATTTGCACTTGGATCTTTTGACTCTTTGAACTCAAAGTTCCCTTGTGTGATGGGATATTTCAAAGCTGATCTTTTCATCTCTAACCAGACTGGGAAGAGGGGTGTGTGAAAAGTTAACTTTTATGGATGACCTTTGTTTTCCCATTGCAAACATTTTGGATATCGTTCTCATCCCCCTCAATCCCCCCTACCCCCCAACAACCTGAGAAAGACAGTTAAACCAAACCAGTGTATTTGGTGACCTGCATCCATAGTCCCCCACCTCCTCAAGGAAAAGAGGAAGGAGAAATAATGTGGGTAGATGTTTGACCTGGAGAAGAGTTAGCATTGTATGGAAGGAGCTCTGGATAGAGACTTAGCAGCCCTAGGTGTGAATTCTGACTTCCTTTGGGCAACTTGCTTTTCTTCCTCGAGCCTCTGTTTCCTCATCTGTAAAGCAGGGCTACTGACAGTCCTTGCACTTCCTATCTCACTAGACTGTTTTAAAGAAAGTACCTTGTAAAATCTGAACACCTCTAGAAATGGAGGTTATTATTAAAAAGGAAGCCGCTGTGTTAATAATTATAGGAAGCATTTATATAGCCCTTGTCCATGTTCATGGTGGCTTGCAGATATCTCATTTGATCTTCGTAACAACCCCGGGAGGTAGGTGCTGTTATCTCCATTTTACAGATGAGGAAACTGAGGCAAACAGGTTGAATGACTTGCCTAGGATCACATAGCCAGTAAATATCCGAGGCTGGATTTGAACTTCTCTTTAAAGCTTGAATCCTAGAGAATTGATGCAGTTAAGTGATTGGTTTATGTAGCTTGGAAGTGTCAGAGGTTACATTTGAACACTGGTCTTTGTGTTTCTTAAGTCCATCATTCTAGTAGCATCCCAAGGATGAGAATATCCAAATATTTTGAAGGCTATCCTGGTGCAGAGGGATTAATCAAACACCAGAGGAAAGAACTAGAAGGAGTGGGAGTATGGAGATGTAGATTTGGATTGGTTGGAGGGGCAGGATTTTCTGACAATCTCAGTTGTCCCAAAGTAGGGTGGACTGCCGTAGTAGGTAGGTAGTGAGATTCCTATCATTGGATGTATCCATGTAGAGTTTGAAAGATTACTTGTGAAGGGTGTTCTTGAAGTTTCTGATGAGGTATGGGTCTCGCTAGATCCTCCCAGCTTAGACATTGGGGTTTGTAAATGGGGCAGATTGGGCTTGTTCTAGAATGCATAGATATTTGGTGCTTGGGAGGCCTCATGGATGGCCAGCCAGTAGGAAAGCCTGATGGGGAAAGTGGAAAAGTAGGTGTGGTTTGAGAAAAGGTGAGGGCTGACTGATGGAAGGGCCAAGGGAGAGAGGGATGGGAGCAGAACAGATCCCCAGGGAAGTGGCCAACTCTGCTGTCCGACTGTCCTTCTCAGGTCAGTTCTGGACAAGGGAGGTGGGGAGGAAGACTGTGGACTGATAAGGGAGGAGGATTGAGGACTGGACAGGTCCCAGGGCTGCAGCTGGAAGGGACCTTAGAGCACTAAATGCTAGATGTGTAAAGCAAATGCAAAGGGATTGTTTGTTTTTTAATATTTTGGTAACTATTTCTATACAGTTGTCTTCCTTTGTAATCTTCACTATTTTATGTATCTAAAAACATTCCTTTGAGAAAGGGTCTATGAGCTCACCAGATTGTCAGGGATGGGGGGTGGAGTGTCCATGACAAAACAAAGGGGATAAGAACCTCTAGTGGAAAGGGTTCTCAGGCCTTAGAACTTGCATTCGTTTGGGAAATTGTCCTTGGATTGTTCACTTGTTTCCAACCGTCTTGAACTCTTCATGACACCATTTGGGGTTTTCTTGGCAGAGATCCTGGAGTGGTTTGCCATTTCCCTTTCCAGCTCATTTTACAGATGAGAAAACTGAGACTAACAGGGTTAAGTGACTTGCCCAGGGTCACACAGCTAGTCAGTGTCTGAAGCCAAATTTGAACTCAAAGAAATGAGCCTTCCTGACTCCAGATGTGGCGCTCCATCCACCACGTGCCACCTAGCTGTCCCAGGACTTAGAGCTTTGAACATCAAATTGGGAGGGATATTAGAACACAGAATGTCAAAGCTAGGATGGGTCTTTTGGAATATTGACTTTCAGAGCAGAAAGGGGGCTTAGAACATAAAACATCAGAGCTGGGAGGGGCCTTAGAATGTACATTGTCACAGCCTTGGGACAGACCTTAGATATAATCTAAACCAAAATCTTTATTTTTCAGATAGGGAAACTGAGACCCAAAGGACTGAAGTGATTTGCTCCAGGTCATAAAACTAGTTAATATGACAGACAGGCCTCAGGCCCTTTGATTCCACTGAATACTGCCGTGGTATCTGTGGCCTCTGGGCCTCAGTTTCCTCAGTATGTTCAATTATCCCTAAGACTAAGACCTTTTCCATCTAAGATTCCACATGGTGGAGGCTCAGGACTGGCATCTTCTCCAGCTCCAGTTTCTTGCCCTAATCTTGGGGTTGCATTGGCAGTAGTTCTGGGCCAGCTCAGACCTAACCCCCACCCCCTCCCTCCCTCCTTCCACTGTGTAACTTATACCAAAATAGGCTCTGGAGCTTAGAGAAGGTTCCTCCACCCCAGGTGCCACCATAGGAGTCCAGCCCTTGGCAGCTGGCCTGGGGTGGATTTACCACACTTACGCACTTCTGCTGGAAGCTCAGCTGCTGAGCTGCCTTGCCCATCCTGGCACAGTTCCATGAGTGTGTTTGCTGCATGGGCATTTTGACCTAAACATGATTTTGAATATGATACAAAAGTGGTTTTGAATGTGTGCACCTTGTGGGCTCATCTACCTCCATCTGGTTTTGTCAAGTAGCCTTGGGTGCATCCTGACATCATGTGTTACCCCCATCCCCCACCCCTCAGGGAATCCCTTGGGCTCTATGGCAGACCTGTGGGGAGGGCTAAGGGACACATTGGGAGAAACCTTGGTCAGGGTTCTGTTCATCTGGGGCCTTGGCTCTCCCTGATCCCCAGGACCCAAAAGGAGAGATCATCCCTTATGTGCAATTTCAAGAGAATGTGCTTTGAGATCTTTTTTCTGAAGTATGAGATTTCCCATAAAGGGAGGAGTTGTCCCCTCTCACCTCTCTCCTGTCCCTACCCCATGGTGCTGCTTGTGAATGCTGTCACCATCCACCATCCATCCTTCAGACCCCTCAGGTGGGTCTGATTGCCACCCTCATGGTAGTGGGTTTTAGTTGGGCGTTATTTTTGCTGGAAGGTGAAGGTGGGACAGAAGGGAGTGAGTGCTGAGATCAGTGTGTAGGCTCTGGGCCAGGTAGGAAGAGCCTGGGCTGGGGGCCTCTGGAAACCTTGGCTTCCCTTCTCTGGGCTTTACTGTCATCCCGTCAAATGAATTCCCCATTAGATTGTTAGTGCCTTGAGGGCAGCACCAGCTTTCTTTTTCTTACTGGTATCACGTCTGCATAATACCTGACAAATAGTAAACACATCATGTTTATTGGACACTGACTTTTGATTGAGAGCCTGGAGAGCCACATGTGTGGAGTGGAAGATGTGTGGACTGGCCCATGTGGCCGAGGTTGATCCTGAGGCCAGAAAGACTAGGTTCAAATCCTGCGTCAGACAGGCGCTCTGAGCCACAGTTTCCTCAAGTGTGAAGTGAGTAATAAATACAGTGCCTACCTCCCCAGGGTAGCTGTGAGAGAAATCCTCTAAAAATGAAAATTATCATCATTCCTTTGAACTGGGCACAGTGTCAGTATCCAGTATTCATGTTCTAGAGATGGTTCTAGACTTGGATGAGATTAACATGGCCCTGGGAGGACCCTAAAGCTGAGTCTGGAGATGTTCTGGATGGGAACTTGGAAGCCAGTTAGCCTAACCTACTCATTTTACAGATGAGGAAACTGAGGTCCAGATGAGGAAAGGGGACAGCAGGCAAGATCAGAGCTTGGGACAGGAAGCCAAGTCTTCCCACTCCAAGTCCATTGCCCCTTCCACTGTGACACATTGTTTGTTACAGGAGGGAGGTATTCAGTCATGAGGCCCAGAGAGAGATAGCACTTTGCCTGGAGGCACACGGCATATATGTCTTTTCCTTTTCTGCATCAGTCCTCTTTATTTCTCACCACCCCTGCCAATTCTTGGTTGATTCTAGCCTTTGGGAAGCCCTGTCCTGCCCTCCTTACTCCCAGATGGAGACCAGTCTTAGGACCAGGCATTCACAAAGGCCTGGATTCTAGGTCTCACCTCTATGTGGGAAAAGGAGAACTCAGGGTTCCAAGTGCCCCATGTTGGGGGGCCAGAGCTCAGTGAGATTCCATCAATGACAGCAGTCTTCCTCCCCTCTTTGGGCCCTGATGGGGGTGGACAGACAACCAATGGCGGTTCCCTATTTGTACTGTGGAACTTAGAACTTGGAATGCCACGCGAAGACCCTGGGAGATCGTAGCCAATCAGCAGCCAAGAGGAGGGGGCCTTCCCCACCTCTGTTTATGAAGCAACAATTCTAGGGGCTTCTCAGTCCCCAGGGGTCAGCCTGATGAGGTGCTGTTTATCTCTCCCTGGGCTGCAGCAGTTGCCAGGGAAGGCCGGCTTTAATATTAATGAATTGTCTCTGGAGGTGACCCCAGACCCCTGGGTTGTAGGTGAGAGGCAAAGGGTATTAGGGGGAGGGATAGATTCTCAGCTCTGTGGTTCTGCCTCCAGGGAACCCTCCTAGTTTTGCAGGGAGAGAGTGGGGGGAGACTGGTCAGACTCCAAAGGGCCCTTGTGATGTTAGGAATTGAAAAGGGTAGGTGGGACGCCCACCTTGGCTCAGGTCCTCATGATGCCTCTGTCCACCTCTGTAGAGGAACCGGAGATGGAGTACCTGGGTAAATCAGGGTTCTCTCTCCCCAGCTTCTCTTGCTTGATCCTTCCAAGCCACAGGAGACTTAAAATGGTCTGGATTTCTTAGGTATGCAGCTTGTCCCTCCCCAAGACACTCCATGAGTGCTCTATCAGGGACTTCTCTTCACAGAGTTTAATTGATGTAACCCTTTGACCTTGGAATTAGGAGGGACCTCCAACCCTTACCTAGCTGTGTGCAAATCATTTACGTCTCTAGGCCTCCGTTTCCTCATCTGTAAAGTGAGGAGGAGTTAGACTCGATGACTTCCAAGGTCCTTTCTGGCTCTCAGTCTACATTCCAATGATCCCAGAAATCCCAGCTTTAGTACTTCTCACTTGTGCGCCTTGAACAAATCAGTTTCCTGCTCTGTAAAGTGGGACTCACAATACTGTTTCTACTGACCCCCACCTCCTCTCATTGTAAACCTTCAAGTGTCATAGAAATGGGAATTGGCATTCCTTAGCCCTGACCTCTATCTCTGGCCTGTAGGCCCTTCGCCTTGCCTGGTGTACCATAGCTGGCTAGAACCTATGCCTACTGCCAGGGCTGTTCATAGATCGAGTGGGAGTCAGGGCTGGGTATAGTTTAGGTGGTGGTGGAGTCAGGATTAGCAGTTTGGGAGTAGCGGATAGAATCAGGAATTCTATTCCTGGCACTGGCCGGCTGTGTGACCTTGGGCCCCTCTATAAAGGGGCAAGCCCATTCCAGTCTGCATTTGGTAAAGGGAGTTTGCTCATTGCGGGTACCTGTACAAGCAGGCCCAGCCCATTTATTGGGATGCTGATCTCTTGTGTACCAGGGTCTAGCTAGCTAGTTGGGTTGTCTTGCAGACAGAGGGCCTTGAGAAGGAATCCCTAGCCACAGGGAGATGTGAGGCGGCCCAGACTGGAGAAGGGAGGGGAAAGTCTTCTGGTTCTCTAACCATTTGGCTAACTCGTCTTTCCCACCTCCCCTTGCCCAGACAGGTTCTCAGAGGTACCTGGATGAAACAGGCCTGAGCCAGGTTGAGGCAAATAGGACTTGCCGACCCCAAACCTCGCCGGCCCTGTTGCTGGTGGTGAAGGACATTCTCCCCCCGCACTCCATCACGGGAATCCTCCAGGGGATGTCCAGCTGAGTGATCGCCTGAGCCCAGAGGGCTGGCTCCTGGTGACCTCTGGGCTTGTGTCCCGGCCAGGGACGGGCCCAGAGCCAGCGGACGAGGACTGCTCAGCCGGGGCCCGTCTCCCTCCTTCGGTCCTCATCGAAGCCCTCCCGTTCGCCACGCTGCAGTGCGGCTCGCCCGCCCCCCGGCGCCTCCCCCCTTCCCCGCCGGGCCCTGCCCTGCCGCCCCCCTGTCCCCGGGCCCTTCAGCCCCCTGGCAGACGCCGGACGGCCATGAAGCTCCACGCGGTGATGGAGAACCTTCTGCAGCGGCAGCAGCGGGCCCGGCAGGAGATGGAGGCCCGGCAGCAGGCCCCGGAGCCGCCAGGGCCCGCCGCGCCGCAGGGGTCTGGGCCCAACGCAGAAGACGGTGAGCCAGAGAGCATGCGCATACAGCGGGCCCAGATGGCAGCCCTGGCGGCCATGCGGGCAGCGGCTGCCGGCCTGAGCCATGCCCCGAGCCCCGGAGGCTCGGAGGGGAGTCCCGTGTCTGGCGACGAGGAGGATGAGGATGACGTAGAGGAGGATGAGGCGGCCCCAGGCCCTCCCGCACGGGCAGATGAGCCAGCCCAAGGGACAGAGGGCAGCCGCGGACGCTTCCAGGAGCTCATCGAGGAGGAGGAGGAGGAGGAAATGTGAGTCCTGAGTGGGCGGGGGGTGAAGCAAACCCAGGGGTACATGGGCCACCTTTGCGAAGCTCCTCCCCTCTCTACCTTGATTTGCTCACCTCTAAAATGATGACATTGGGTTAGATGTCAGTTTTGAGGCTCTATGTCTGTGGCCATGGGGATGAACAGCCACCCAAAGACCTGCCCTAGGTGAGCCAAGGTTGAGGGGGAGAAGGCATGTGCCGCTTGATGGTTGGCCCATTTCATGGATGGAGATCACTGGGCTTAGGAAGGATGTGGCCAGCGCCGAGCTTGCTGCCCCTACTTCCAAACCTGACACGTTCTGAGTAGAGCTAGAGGACTTCTTTCTGGGAAGCATTTGCACTGTTCTCTGGGCTCTCCCATTTCCATCTCTAGAAATAGAACTGGCCAACATATCATCCCTGATAGAGAAGGGCCTATTGTGTAATAGGAAGTTGTACAGATGGGAAAACTGAGGCCCAGAGACAAAGGACTAGCCCAAGTACCCAAAAAACAAGCCAGCTGCTCCCAGGACTCGAGTGAACTTGACCCTGAGGCTAGCAGTCCAAGGGCTATCACCCCATGGGAGAAAGGGAGGAGGGCATGTAGGTCCTGTCACTCATCCTCTGCCCCTTTCTCCTTTTACCCAGGAAACAAAAATGGGAGGATGAAGACTTTGAAGACCCTGGGGAGGGGGAGGACGAAGAAGAGGACGAAGAGGAGGATGAAGATGATTATGAAGAGGACGAGGAGGACCTTGGAGAGGAGGGGATAGGCCCGGCTGGCCGGGCCAGGCTGGGCACCAGCTCCCTGCTCCCTCGCAAGCCGCCAGCTCCCCAGCCCTTCCTGGGGGATACGTCCCGGTTGCTGGGGGGCCAGGATCGCCTGGCCCCAGGACTCACCCACCCTGGCACCTCTCAGCTCCCGCCTCAACCACAACCCCCTGACCACGGGGACTGGACATATGAAGAACAGTTTAAACAGGTAGGACCTTGGACTCTGTCTCCTATGCTGTGGAGGCAGCTTGGAGTGGGAGCCTTTGCCCTAGAGGCACTGATGTGCCATGTGACTTTGTTGAATGAATGTTTCTAACGATTGCTGGGCTCTTTTCCTGTCAAGCTGTCCCAGGGAGAGACCCCCTTGGGAAGGAAGGCATCACACATTCTCCCATTTTCCCCCCATAGCTTCTCTGATCACTTCTGCTCCCAGATGGGCTAATCCTTTCCTCTGCCCTCCTAGATCAGTGTGTTGGGGAAAGCAGTGATCACTACTGGGGTGGGGTGAATGAGTGAAGGGCCCAGTGTCATGAAACAGGCAGGGGTCCCAGGAGATAAATAGACCTTGGCACTATGGGGTTAGGCATCAGGCAGCGGACCCAGGTCTTAGCAGGTGTACAGAGTTCATCTCCAAGGCAGTTGCTAACAGCCAATTCAAATTTGACTCAATAGACCCGATGGGTTACCCCGTATAGTATGAAGCCTTGTGCTTTGTGCCTGGGTCAATAGGAAACTTAGAATATCCGCAGGCCCTGTGTTCATGAAGCTTATGGTCTAACAGAACGAGGTATTAGCACAGGTAACTAGAGAACACAGTCTACATGAGAAGCAAATAGATTGTTGTGGTGTTGTGTCGGAAGGGGAAAGTCATTGCTGATGGGGGCTCGGAAGAACCTTCACGCCTTCAAATTTCTTATGGGCCTTACCTGACTCCCTATCACATTTTCCCTTTCCTATTAGACCACAAATTCCTTTTTTTTTTCATAGTTCTATCCCTTGTACCCTCAGTTAATAGGCACTTAGTATGTTTCAGGTCCTGTACTAAGCGCTAAGGATACAAAAAGAGGCAAAAGACAGTTCCTGTCCTCAAGTGTCTGATGGGAGAGAGACAAGGAACAAATCTGTACGAATAAGCTACATAGAAACAAAATAGGAAATAATTAAGAGAGGGAAGGCGCTAGAATCAAGAGGGTTTGAGGACCACTCCCCCACCCCACCCTCACATATATACACTTAGAAATTTCAGGGGGATCTATGATCTTGATGGAGATACAGAGGGCCCTCTTCTCATAAACTTTTCCTGGATAGTCCTACCTGTTGGCCTCACTTGCTCCCCCCACTACTTACATCTGGCTGCCCAGGGCTTCCCTCTCCATACCTGCCTGGCTCACACCCTTCTCCTGCCCCTGTATCTCCTGGATGCCATCTACACACCTGTGCTCACCTTTCGCTCCATCGCTCGTTGGGGACACCTAGAACTTTGGTGATATTTTATCCATGTGTATTTATCAACTTGAAGGGGGTGGCACTTGATTTGGAATTTTAATGGGTCATAGGTTCGACAACAGGAAGACTTGCCAGACAAAAGATATAGGAAGGAGTAGCAGAGTGAATTTAAGGTGTGTTGAGGGAGGCAAACAGTCTTGTTTGTCTGGAGTGGGGAATGCATGAAATGGGAGGAATGGAAGGTAAATTAGAAAGGTTGGGTTGGCACCGTACTGTGGAAGGCCTCATACAGAGCAGAAGCATTTGAATTTTGCTCATGGGACAATAGAGAACCATTGAGGGCCTTTGAGGAGGAGGGACATGGCCAGGCCTGTGCAGGCAGTGTACTGAGGGAGCACTGGAGAGGGGGAAGAGTGGATCTTTAGAGGCTGTTGAAATGAAGGATGGCACTGAATATCTGGGCAAAAGTGATGATATGAAGGGACTAGAGAGATGTGAGAAATGTGGTGGAGGTGTGATTGATAGGAGTTGGTGACAGTCTTGATGTAAGAGGTGAGAGAGGGCAAGAAGGCACTGTGTCCTCAGTTCCTGCATGGAGGGGATAGCCAAGGTGCTGCCCCTGGTCCTGGGCTTTAGGGTAGGAGGTGAAGGGTCTGTTCATTGTGAAACCAGGCCAGGCTCCATGACTGTAACTAAGATCCAAGGGGTAAGGGGGGGGCGGCAAACAGCTAACTGTGGGGCTGTCTGAACCTGAACTGAAGGCCAGACCCCTTCAGTCTTTCCTGGCCTCAGGGCTGATTGGGCTTCAGTGGGTTTGAAGGGGTGCCCAAGGCTCAACCAGGGACTTGGCAAGATCACCTCCACTTCCCACTCACTGAGAACCCAGGGCGCACCAGGAACAGGACACAGTTTGTAACTTTGGACAAATCAAGTGGATCTCAGTTTAATCCTGTGTAAAATAAAGGGGTTGGATTCGATCTTTTAATTCTGACAATTCTGTATCCTGTAAGGTATATTTAGGAGTTGGAAAGGGCTCTTGGGAGACTCCTTGCCCCCTGCCCCCATTTCAAAATAGGGGAAGGGCCTTGGCCAGGTCACTCACTGAGTGCTCGGGGGATCTCGAGTCCCTTGGCATGAGATTAGGAGTTCCTGGGGAAGTAGCACCCCGGCTCTGGTGTGCAGTCTGCCACCGATCCCCTACAGTTCAGAGAGGAAGCTGGAGCCATCGGCTTTGTGTTAACATGAGGAAACTGCCCTCTTCTCTGAAGGGGCTTGGGTA
>JAQQSK010006677.1:0-14321 GCA_028658325.1 Potorous gilbertii
CTGGGCATTTTCTCAGCCTGTTACTTGACTTCTGAGAGTCCTCTCCACCCCTGGCCTTGGTCTGCCCAGCTAGTGCTTGGGGTCTGAGATTCAAATGCTGCTCCCCAGCCTCAGCTTTTGGCGGCAGACCTGGCTGCTATTCAGGGTAAGATTAAATCAGGTTCTCAGGTGGAGGCAGGGCTGCCTCCCAGGCTCAGTTCCCTCAGGGGGTTTATGCAGAGACCTTTTGTAATGGAGCTGCTGTGGAGCTCCTGCCTGCTCTGGGAGCCTCTGGCTGCCTGGTGCCTCTGCCACAGTGGCTGCCTCCCGAGGGTGTCCTAGTCTCTGGAGATACCCCGCTCCCCTCTCAGCCTGTCTCTCTCACTGACCTGTGCGTCTGTGGGTTGAGGGACCTTCGCGGCCGTCGGAGATTCTGTCCCTGAAGCCTGCTTGGATCTGCTCGCTCCTCTCAGTGGCGCGTGGCCAGGCCAGGGTGGGGGAGGGCTCCTCAGGGCAGGGCTCCGCCCCCTTCCTGGGCTGGATGGACCTTTGCGGTCAGTTTTTCAGGGCTCTCTACAACGGAAATCTCCTTCACTGTGTTGCTGCGCAGCTTCCACTGTTCCAGAATTTGTCAGGAGTTCTTTTTACAGGAAATCCATGGGCTGTGGGTTCGGAGCTAGCAAATGTGAGTCTTTCTACTCCACCATCTTGGCTCCGCCCCCGACAAGTTCTTCAATTTGAAAACGCTACAAGCGAAAGATCAAAGTGGAAGGAGTGTTGATGCAGGATTTTCTGTTCTCCAATGATGTACACTCAATGCAGCCTCTGAAGCTGAGATGCAACAAAATATTGATCAGGTCTCTGCTGCTTGTGCTAATTTTGGCCTAATGATTAACACCAAGAAAACACAGGTGTTCTATCAGCCATCCATACTTGGATCCATTGGTTACAACAAATGGAAAAGGTTTGAATGCTGTGAATAAGTTCACTTGCTTTGTTAGTATACTTTCCAGGAATGTACACATTGACAATGAAGTTGATGCATGCATTACAGAGCTAACTTAGTATCTGGGAGGCTCTGAAGAAAAGTTTGGGAGAGAAGAGTTATTAGACTGGCTACTGAACCGAAGGAGCACAGAGCCATTATTCTGACCTCATTGTTGTATGCCTGTGAAACACTGGCAGTCTGCCAGTGCCATGCCAGGAAGCCGAATCTCTTCCATTTGAACTATCGTAGGAAAATTCTGAAGATCACCTGTCAGGATTAAGTACCAGACAGTCACATTCTTGCTCAAATTAAACTGCCAAACATTCAAACTATGCTTCAGAGTGCACAACTCTGATGGGCTAGCCACGTTGTTTGAATGCAAAATGTAAGCTTGCCAAAAGACAAATTTATTCAGAACTCACAGGGGGCAGGCAATCACATGGGGTTCAGAAGAAATGATACAAAGGCACTCTCAAGTTCTTTCTCAGGAACTTTCTGTTTGATTGTGCAACATTGGAATCACTAGCACAGGTCTGCTCAGTATGGCATGTCTGCATCAGAAAAGGGCCTGTGCTCTATGAGCAAAGCAGAATTGAACAGTACAAAGGAAATATAGGATGTACTCAGTTGGAGTAACAGCTAAAGAAGTTCACACAGACCATCTGTGCCCATTCTATGGTAGAGCATTCGAGGCTTGTGTTTATCTGATCAGCCACCATGGTATGCATTGAAACGTCACTTTAATATAGTGATGTCATTTTGGTCCTCTTAGAGAAAGAACAACACCAACCAACCAACTTACCATATGGATTCTGACTTAATACAACTCTGTCTCTGATAATTTTCCTACCCCTTTAGAAGTGACTAACCCTAAGGTGTATCCATCTTTAAAACTTTCTTCAAATTTTTTTGCTCTGCTTTCATTTTTTGAAAAAAATAAAATTTCATTGCATGCTTCTCTACTAGAAATGATTGGTCCCTGCAATATTGAAACCATAATTCAGTTTTAGGTATTTTAATTGTACTGAATCCAACAGAAAGAACTAAAGTGGAGTTTTTCATGATGTTTCATGTCAGACAAAGAAAGGTAAAATTTATTTCAAGAGTTTATAATGACTGATATTTACTTAGTATTTTGAGGTTTATAGAACACATTCATAGATATCTTATTTATTCTTCCTACCAGTTCTTTAAGTAGCTGTTAATGTCATGTCTATTATACATATCAGGATGTGCTACCTTGGAGACATTAAATGACTTTGTTCACATTTATACCTCTGGGAAATGCTGAAAGTCGGATTCAAACCTAGATGTCTCTTAACTACAGGGCAAACATGTTTCCTCTGTCATTTTCCTTTTAGTCTTTTAGTTCACTACTTGGTAAGCACCTTGATGACAGGGAATCTTTTTTGCCTCCTTTTTCTTATCTGTAGCACTTCTATAGTGTCTGACACATAGTAGGTATTAAATGAACATTTATTTGTTGGTTGAATGATATTGACACTCTCGGTGTTGTTTTGGATGATGAACCTATCTTAATTTTATCCCTGGTTCTTTTCCCTATTCCTTGTGGTTAATGAGTAGGTTCAGGCTTTGGAGGCAGGTTAAGAAACGAGTTGCAATTTGATCTTCATGCTCCTGTCTTCAGAAATCTCAA
Organism: Potorous gilbertii; assembly: GCA_028658325.1. NCBI lineage: Eukaryota > Metazoa > Chordata > Mammalia > Diprotodontia > Potoroidae > Potorous > Potorous gilbertii. The sequence goes on from JAQQSK010006677.1 coordinate 2,625, forward strand.
AGTATGAAAAGGAAAAATTCTACTTCAATGTTGTGAGAGATTAAAGTTAAACAACTCACCCTTACTAGACATATGAGGCCCCCATTGGAAAAGCCTCATAAAACTATTGAATGCAGACATCAGCAGCAATAGGACTGGAGTTAGCATTGATAAAAATACTATTGATGGGTCATTGGATCTTCACTTCTGACCTCAACTTGAATTCCTACCACACACAGTTTATAATATTGATCTGATTCCTTGAGCCTTTTCCACCAGTGATTTTATTTGTCTTAGGAATGTATAGACATTAAAGCTTTTGAAATTGTAATTATTTTCTTAACTCTGTCCTTGCAGTAGAAAAAGAATGTTCACCATTTTTTCGTTTGATGCTATATTATCTAGGGAAATGACTTTAGGTCCCAGAATAAAAATAACCAGATTGTGCACTGTCCCCCATCTCCTCTTTTATTGTTGCTCACATGTAACTTTCACAATTTTAATGATAAACAAGTAAGAACATCCATTAATTAGAGAGAAACTGTGAGCATCGTATAAAAAAGTCAACGTAGAAACAATCATTTTTGGAGCTGAACTGTGAAAACACATGCATGGATCTCTTTGGGATAAAGTTTTAGTAATGTTATTGGTGTATGAAAGACTATGTACAATATTATGGTCATTTGTATGTTCATTATTCCAAATTGCTCTGCAGAACGGTTAGATCAATCCCTGACTCCCACAGTACCTTAGCGACCCAATTTTCTGATAGCCTCTCTAATATTTATTAGGTTCTTTTTTTCTGTCAATTATTTAATCTGATGGATATTAGGTGGTATCTCAGAGTTTTTTATTTGTGTTTTGCTACCTAATAGTGAGTTAGAGGATTTGTTTCAGGTAAATAGATGGTTTTCTTTTCCTTTTCTGAAAACTGCCTGTTCATAGCATTTGACCATTTATTAATTGGGAAGTGACTTGTATTCTTAAAAATTTCTATACTTTTCTATCTATTTGAGAAATGAGGCCCTTATCCCAAAACTTAATGTAAAAAATTAGCCCCAGGTTCCTGCTTTCCTTCTAATCTTGATTGTATTATTTCATTTGTGCAAAATCTTTTTAGTTTAATAAGTTGAAAATACCTATTTTCCATCTCCTCCTGCTTTCTCTCTCTCATTTGGTCATAAATTTTTTTCTCATTCATATATCTGACAGATAAACTCTTCTGTGTTTCTCTAATTTGCTCATGGTATCACCCTTTATTTCCAGATTATACTGCCATTTTGACATTTTCATAGTTTGATGTGTGAGATGTTGGTTTAGACCTAGTTTCTACCGAACTCTTTCACAGTTTTGCCACAAATTTTTGTGAAATAGTGAGTGCTTTTCCCCAAATGTTCTATCTTTGTACATATCACACGCTATATTTCTATGGTCATTTAATTCTGTGTATTGTATACCTAATCTACTCCATTATTTACCGGTCTATTTCTTAGCCCATAGCAGATTTTTAAAATAAAGTCCTTTGTTATTCTTATTTTTTTCCAGGTGAATTTTCTTCCTTTTTTTTGTAGCTCTAAAAATATTGTTTGGTAGGTTGATTGATGTGACACTGAATAAATAAAATTAATTTAGGTTGACTTTTCCTTTTATTATATTGGCTCAACCTACTCCTGTGTAATTGATATTTTTCAAATTGTATAAATCTGTCTTTATTTGTGGGAAAAGGATTTTGTAGAACGGGACATCAAGAAGCCCAGATGGCAGAGTAAGCAGAAAATCTCCTGAACTCTATGATTATCACCTCCAAACAACGACAAAAGTTTCTCAATATTAATTCTGGAATGGTAGAAGCAGCATAAAAAGATGGGGTAAAGCAATCATCTCGCCTAAGAAATTTGGAAGGTTGGCAGGAAAGGTCTGTCTCACTTTATTAAAAGGGGTGGGCCATCTAGAATCAGAATTGTCCTGGCAAGCCAGCAGCAAGTCTTGTCCCATCAAGAAAGTTGAAGGCCCTGGGTTCCAGTGTGGCACTAAGTGAGCAAGCAACCAACACTGGCACCAACCCACATGTATCTCAGAGCAGGCCTTGGGGAATGGGCAGATGACAGTCTTGTAATCCTCACATGCCACATAATGGCACCAAATGAGCTGCCAGATCCCTGCAACGTTGTATGGCAACAGCCACTCCTGAAGCCCAACTTGACTCCCCGTATTTACACACTAGCATGTGAGTAGCATGACCCTCTCCCCACAGCCCTTGTATAGCACATGGGTCCCCCATGTACTTCAGGGTAGTTTCAGGTAAATGGGCAATAGCCAGCACTCTCTTCTCCATGTGCCTCAGTACAACTCCAGAGAATAGCCCCGCAACCTCCAATAATTTCAGCTATCCCTTCACCCCACCTCACCTCCCCAGCACATCACCAGGCCCAAGGATCCCCTGTGTGCCTCAGCACAGGAACAGCATACCACCAGGCAAAGAGCCAGGGACAGCAGCTTCCAGCAAAACAAGCTTCAACAGTGCTCTTCCCATTCCAGGAGTAAAGCACAAATTTAAAAGTAGGGCAAAAGTCTGGAAAAGGTGAGAAAAAATCCAAAACCAACAATACAATGTTAGACTATAGAAAGTTATTGTGGTGGCAGCAAAGCTCAAGAAACAAATTCAGAAAAGGACAAAAATATCTAAACACCTATAGACAAAGTCCCAAAGAAAAATAGAAATTGAACTCAATCCCCAAAAGAACTCAAAAAGAATTTAAAAATAAAATAAGAGAGGTAGAAAAAATTGGGAAAAAGTGAGAGTGATGCAATAAAATCAGGAAAAAAGACTCAACAGTTTGGAAAAAAGCAAATTCTTAAAAAGTACAATTGGTCAAAGGGAAAAGGAGGTATAAAATCTCATTAAGGAAAATAATTCCTCAAAAACTAGAACTGGGCAAGTGGAAGCTACTGAATCTATGAGACGTCAAGAAAAGTCTCTAAGTATTCCTTCCTATTCCTTTCTCACAGGTGTTTCTTTTTATTAAAGAAAAGTAATGAAAACATGAGAGAGGAAAAATGAAGTGAACCAAGAGACATAATGAAAAAATCTGAAAATAAAACACTTTTTCACACCTGTTAAAGACTCAACTTTGAAACTGTCAGTGAGACAATATTCCTTTACACAATTCATGCTTCCATAGCTACCATTGGCTCGGAGCCTGAGAGAGTCTCATTTCTTCAAAAGTCAATAAAACCAACATTGTGTGGCTAGAATATTTCCCAGAAATTTTTCTCCCTACCTGCATGAGGTATTTTGAAAGTTGGTTGTACAAATAGGGAAATTCTTTATACAATGTTATGGCATTAAAGGGTGAGTCCTTAATACTTTCTGCATGCATCTTTTCACAATTAGGATTGTATTTTTGTTTTCGACCTTTTAATTCCATCACATTGATGACTGCATGGTATTTTAGGGAAGAAAAAAGACCACGTCAACAGACAAAGTGTATGACCAGTTTTTTTTGTGACTTGCTCTGTGACTTTGGGCAAGTCACTAATCCTCTTGTGGGTACAATTTTTTCAAATGAAAAACAAATGTGTAAGAATTCCAATTATTTAAATCCTCTTGTAGCTCTAATATTCTCTATATCATTCCCATTGTGAATCCTTGGAAATTTAACTTATAGTTGCAATGATCAATGTCTCACAGAATGTTATCCATGAAATTATATTTTTATATGTAATTTGAAACAGAAGAACCATCTCTTTCAATATAAGGTGCCGAGCAATCCATGGATAATTTTCACATTTATTCTATTCATCTGATATGTAAGCCAGGGTTGTAAGAGGATGGAGATGTGGGAGAAGAGATCCAGCCTACCTTATGTCTTCAAAACGTCTCTGAGTTGGGGGTCAAAGTAATTATATGTATTGAACAGGGTATCTGTATTCTGCAAATCTCTCTCTCTCTCTCTGTCTCTCTCTGTCTCTCTCTCTCCTCAGAATCCCAACTTCCACTAAAGCCATTGTTCTGATATTGTTCCTTTCAAAAGCAAGCTCTTTGTATAACATTCTTCAAGGCAATTTTGACATCCTTGTTTCTCAGAATATAGATAACGGGGTTTAGCATGGGCACTATGATAGTGTAAAACACAGAGGACACTTTCCCCTGATCCATGGAACTGTCTGAAGATGGCTGCAGGTACATGAATCCAGAAGAGCCAAAGAAGACACCAATTGCTGCAAAATGGGAGCTGCAGGTGCTGAAGGCTTTTGATCTCCCTCCTCTGGACTGAATTTTTAAAATGCTAGCAATGATTAAAACATAGGAACAAATAATGGTCAATGCTGGCAAAGGGATATTAAATATGCAAGAGGCCAGAACCATCATGTCATTGACATACGTGTTAGAACAAGAGAGCTGCAAGAGTGGTTGGATATCACAGAAGTAATAATTAATGGCATTTTTGTTACAGAAGAGCACTCTAAGCAAGCATCCTGTGTGAGCTGTGGCCCACATGAGGCCCAATGCATATACCCCACTCACCAACCTTGACCACACTTGAGGAGACATCATAAGGTTATAAAGAAGTGGACGACATATAGCAACGTAGCGATCATATGCCATCACAGCCAACATGTGACATTCAGAAATTAGAAGAAAGGCAAAAAAATAGAACTGTGTCATGCACTCAGGGTAGGAGATAGTGTTTTTCTTTGATAAAAAGTTCACCAGCATTTTTGGATTAATGAGAGTTGATTGACAGAAATCAATGCAGGACAAACTGCAGAGGAAAAAGTACATGGGGGTGTGAAGATGAGAACTGACTCTAATCAACATGATCATGCCCAGGTTCCCCACCACTGTGACAACATAAATCCCTAGGATCAGGAAGAAGCGGATCAGCTGGAGCTCAGGCTGGTCTGTTAGCCCTGTGAGGATGAACTCAGTCACTAGTGAATAATTTTCTTTCTCCATTCTATTTGATTGCAGTGTTGATTGAGGCAAGAAACTGTAAACATGAAAGAAAAACAAACAACAACAAAGAGAATGTCTTCATTATCATTTTCTAAAAGCAACTCAGAGTGAAGAATAAAATTGTGTACAGTCATCTAATCTTTTTGTCTCATTCTGCTTTCCTAAGAAACAGCTACTGACCTTCAGTTTCCACATTTATATCATTCATGTATAGTAACCTGTTGGTAAAACCTATGCCTGATCTTCTCTCCAACATATAACAATAATTATTTCTATTCTTATATCCATCCATAGTTTCAAAGTTCATTGCCTACATTCTATAAAATTTGCAACAAGTAGGTATTACGTGTATAAAACTCTTACAGAATATTGAGCATCTAGTTCTCATAGTTAGTAAATATAAGAGATATAATCAGAATTAATTCTCACTTCATCCCAATTCTGGTAGTGGCTATGCTGAGTTTTAAATGATGGGTTTCTACTACTGTTAAAAATAGCTATGAGGTTGAGAAAGGCAATGATGACATCATCCAAAGTCTAATTTGTGATGCAGCTCAGGAAGAGGTACAATTATTTCATCTCTTCACTTTCGAAATTTGCCTATGATTTCCATTCTGCATCTTAAACCTTGGAAAACTCTGTCCATAACCCATGAACTGTCCAGAAAATATGATTGGAGTTTGCCAACTTGGGAACTGTGGACTCTGTCTCCTCAGATGATCAGGAAAGTCCTCAGAGAAGAATACTTGTTGCTAAGGACAAATATTTGGAAAGCTATTTCTGAGCTGAGAAGGAAATCTGGTTGTCCCCCTTGGAGATAATTCTTAAGGACTTGAGATAGTGTTTTACTGGAACAGCATGTTAATATGATGGCCAATAAGGAAATCACTGTAATATATAATGTACGTAAATTTTATCAAAGTATTTCGTAAAAACCTCATTAGAGAAGGAACTACGGAATATGGATTGGAAAGAATTGCAATTTGTTTGACTCACAAAGAGGAGTCATCATTTTGAAAGGCTATCTTGAAAGGCAGTTTCCAGGAAAGTCAAGAAGGAATTCTTGCTTGGTATTGTTTTGTTAAATACAATATAAGCAGAGATGATATGTTTATCCAATCCAAACATTACACAAAACTTGAAGAGGTGATGAATTTATGCTCACAGTAATCTTTTTTCTAAATATGATCTAAAAATAAGATGACATTTTAAAAAATTGGGCTAAATCCAACATGATGAAATATAATAAAGACATAAATGCAAAATAGTGAACAGCAGTTAAAGTATCCTTCAATTATCCCTGAAGTATAGAGATATGTTTAACAGTCAGTTAGTTTGACACAGACTTGTGTTTTTTAGTTGACTGCAATGTCAATGTAATTAAGAAATGTAATATAGTAGCCAAAAAAAGAAACAAACAAACAAAAAATGAATGTACTTCTGGAAGACATGAATAGAATCTTAACTTCCAGGAATCATAAATGTGACCAGAACTCTGACTGATGTATCTCAAAGGTTTTATGACTGTTTCCAAGATTCCTGGGACTTCATTACTAATACGCAGACAGAGGCTTCTGTGATAGCTCTATTGGTTCTACCATATTGTACTTTGATGAAACAACACTGGGGATATTTTATCCAGTTCTATTTGCCATAATTTAGGAAGGACACTGACAGGTTGATGAATATTGAGAAAAAGGCAATGAGAGTCATGAATGAGTATGTGTATGAATATATTATAAGGATAATTTGAACTACTTTGGAAATTTAATTGAGAGAGAAAGAATCAGGGGAACATGGTAACTGTTTCCAGTAGTTCATCTCCAAAGAATCGAACCAACATGACATATGAAAGTAGCAAAGAGGCCGATTTAGGTTTGATGTGAACATAAAAATCTGTAAGAATTACACACAACCCAAGGTAAGATAAGCTTCCTTGGTAGTAGTAGATTACCACCTCGGAGCAGGTCTTCAAGTGGGAGCATGGTCACTACCACTGCAGTATGAGTATTGGGGGAAGTTGTAGGGTGTGGCTTGGATGGAAGGTCTCTTCTAACTCTAAAAGGTTATAATTCTATAATTTTGAGTTCCTCATACCTCTCAAATTCTGAGTTCCTCATACCTCTCTATAATTGGAGTTCCTCATACCTCTCAGATATCTACTTTTGAAACCACCTGTTTCTAGTCTTCAGCCTCATGCCACTGTTTGTGATATGTAGGCCCGAATAAGAAAATGCCTTTTCTTTAGGAAAGTCCTGAGGTTCCATGAATCTCTATTTAGAAGTAAGAATAAATTTGAAATGATCAAATACTCACCCTCTAGCATTGCATCTTAGAGTCTCTTCATCCACACAATCCTGACAGGTCAATGTCTTCTCTGAAAGTTGATATCATCCAAGTATTCTAATGCTATTTAGTGTGGATGAAAATTATGGCACAGAACAGTCTGAAATGCTTTGAGAATTTATTTTACTTGTAGATGACTATTCCTAGTTGCCACTTGATTCAGAGTGTTCTTTTTAGATTGAAATCAATAGTATTTTCACTGTTAACAGAGCTCCTGATGATGTTTCATAAGATTTTTATGGTGGTACATAAGATTCCCGAGACCTCATTAGTGATACACAGAGGCTTCCACAGAGACTTATCTCATAAGAGATCCCTCTTTTCTGGAAAGGAGTCATTAATATTTTCCTCTACCTCTTAATTTTTTCATTTTTATTTATTGATTATATTTGAATTTACTTTAAGTTGAAATACAAAATGAGAAAAGAATAAAAAGCATTGTGCAGAATACAGAAGGACATGAGAGGACTCAACATAAAGTAATAAATTTACATTTCAAGACAAATTATATAATCAGTACTCTGCATTATTTTCAAAACTGTCCCATTTCTCTTGACTTCCTTGTCAAGTTTTCTTTTGTCCTCTTCTATCCATCTTTCCTTTGTTTTATCCGTACTTCCTCCCCAAGAAAAGGTTCCAATTAGATGTGGAATAAAGAAATATATAGATGTATATATGTATTTTATGTATATATACATGTATACATACCCACATAACACATACACATATCCATATACATACATATACTTGCCTGAACTCAGGAAGAACTGAATTCATTCGGGCCTCAGATGCTCACTAACTGGGTGACCTTGGCAAGTGACATCACTTGTATCTGCCTCTATTTCCTTTCTTTGTGAAGATCAAAGGAGGTAATATTTGCACACTGGGCATAGAGTAGTGTCTGGCCCATCACTGAAGCTCAGTACATGTCCATTTCCACCCTGACCCCCATGTGACTCGGGCCATCTCCCTGTGCCTCAGTTTCCTCATCTGTAAAATGAGGGCATTAGCCTGACTGGCTCTGACATTGGTATATTCCCATGGTGGATTCTGAATAAATACTTCCTATCTCTTTCTATGAAACAGACCTGGCAACTGCTAAGGGATGAAGGTGATGATGCTGGGGCTACTGGAGACAAAGAACTCCCTTACACACTCAAGTCCTAATTCAGGATGGGGGGTGGCACCTTTGTGTTGTTGATTCTTGGATTTACCCCAAGTCAATCCACACCAATGTGCATGAAAAAGGCCCTCCCCTTTAGGGTCAGGACAGATAGGACATCTTATCTTCAGGGGTTTATCCAACTCTTGTTTGAAAATCAACTGGGCAGAAGTCCCCTGTTCCCTTTCCTAATTTCTTCCCTATCAGCTCTGTTGATGGAGTTCTTGCCTTGGGTCTGGAAGGGGTGGGGCATTGCTCCCCGTGAGGGACTGTCATGTACAAAAGCCTCATACATGATCAAACTACAGGGTCTCTGGTGTGACAGCCCAAAAGGCAAATCAGCAATAGTTGTCAGCTCTAGGCCCTGCCAAGCACAGGTGGGAGCCCTCTGTTCTGCCCCCACCCCCATCACTTCTGCTGTCTCCTGAGGGCCCAGTTGCACCCCATTAGCCAAACTTCACATGCTGGCCCCCTTGATCAGGTAGGCATTATAGGCTAGAGTCCTGGGATTGGTCCCCAGAGTGGTTACAGGTGGGTGCTGATTTGTCCCTGTCTAGGTAAGTTGAGTTTAGGGGCCTACACTCACCTGCTGATGCTGGAGAGTCACAAGACAAGGGGAAGCAGAGAGCATAGAGAAGAAAGACACCACCGGAATATGCCTCAGGATAGGGGCTAACAGTGTCCACCAGATCTAACCATACTGGTAGAAGGGGCTCTGAGATTGGTCCCACAGTTGAAACACCAACATCACATGGAGTTCACAGGCCCATCTCTAATCTGGTCTGTGGCAGGCTTATGTAACTCAATGCCTAGGCTAGGCCAGCCTGATGCTAATTTCCCCTAAGGTAGTAAGTGGTATGTAGGGTGTGTATAGGGAGGACGATTACCTTTGATGTGATGGCCACTGAGCCCTTTTCAGGACACTTTCCACCATTGGTGTCCAGCTGTTCCCGCAAACTCTCATTTGCGGCTCCAATAAGCTGTGGCATGCACAACAGCCACACCCCACAAAAGCGTTTTGGCAGATGGACCAAACCAGGTTAAGGGGAACCAAGGGGTCCCAAAATCATTGGTGAGTTAGGGGGGTGTCTACCCCAAGCATGTGAAGACTTCCCCTGGTGGAATGGGCAGATGAGAACAATTTGTTCCAATGGTCATGAAGGCAGATGAAGCAGGCCATGAGGAATGCTTAGAATTTGTTTAGACATGGAAGATGCCAAGGTCATCCACTGCATCCTGAGCCATCATTGGCTGTCTTGAGTCTGTCCTGCCACTGGACTATGATGGCTGGAGGAGTGAGAGAGCCTGATGGCTTTGTGCAACTCTGCCTCACTTAAACCCGATTTATGCATGAATCAAAGGATATCAGCCATATCATTTTACTATCATACCTCAAAGTCCTGTGGTGACAGGCAAGTGATGAACCAGCAGATGTGGATACATTGGGAGTTGTACTCACAACCCTGCATACAGGCAGCCCAGGCCATAGGGTCATTTCTCACTAGAAGCAGTAGTGGGATGTGGCAGACCCCTGGGTGTCTGACCAACCTTTTAAGGATCACACTGTTCACCTGTTGGTGTGAGGAAGGCAGTTTGAAAAGGTGCCCTAAAAATTGTCTACTCATCTAACCCTGGCCTGTTTACTGTGGCAAGGGGAGAATCCCCCTCTGCAGTGGAAACAAAAAAAATGTACAAAAACATCTGCAAAGATGATTCCACTCACCATCAGGATATAGAACATGTGCACACTTATAGACAAAAAAAAATTCAGTGGATGTGAAAGACAAAGTGCTTTTTTTGCAAGAGAACTCAACAGATGTCACAATTAAATAGTATTCCTGAGTGAAACACGACTGGCAAATGAAGGCCAGCTTACTGAAATTGGAACTGGATTCACATTTTTCTGTAGTGGCCACAGTGAAGGGGAGTGCTGTGAAGTTGGCTTAGGTTTTGCAATCAAAACTAATCTAGTCAACAAGCTGGTAGGCCTACCAGACAAAGAGAATGACAGACTCACGGCAATATGACTGCCACTTGCAGGAAAATGCCATGTCACCACTATCAGTGCCTATACTTCCACTCTGATGAATCTTCATGAGGTCAAAGAAAAATTTTGTGAAGAACTAGAGACCCTTATCATCCCTGTACCAAAAGAGGAGAAGCAATGTTTACCTCAGATTGAAGTCAATCCCTCCTTAGCTGAATTTCCAACTGAAGAAGAGGTTTTGAGGGCTATTATACTCCTTTCATGTGGCAAAGAACCATTTGCTGATTTTATTCCAGCTCAGATTTACAAGGTAGGGGAACCATTGCCCATACAACAGCTGACTGAAATTTTCCACGTTATGTGGCAAGAGGAAGTTATCCCCCGGGAGTTCAAGGATTCCTTCAATGTCCATCTCTAGGAGGGTAAAACAGATAGATTGCTCTGCAACAATCACAGGGCCATCTCTCTCTTAGTCATTACAGCCAAAGTTCTTGCTAGATTCCTCCTTAACATTCAGATCATTCACCTGAAAGATGGCCATATACCTGAGAGCCAGTGTGACCTCAGAAACGGCTGAGGAACAGTCAATATATTGTTTGCTGCCTGACAACTCCAGGAGAAATTCCAGGAGCAGAACAGAGGTCTGCACACAACATTTGTAGATATGATGAAGGATTTTGACACTGTTATTTGTGAGGAATCATTTTTGTATTTTTTAAATTAAATGTGTTGTTTTAACTTTTAACATTAATTTTCACAAAATTTTTGGTTCCAAAATTTTCTCCCCATTTTCCCCTCCCCCCCCACCCCAGTACACTGAGCATTCTTATTTCCCCTATCATCAACCTGCCCTCTCTTCTATCATCCCTCCCTTCTCTTGGCCCCATCTTCTCTTTTGTCCTGTAGGGTCAGATAACTTTCTATTCTCCAGTACCTGTATTTCTTATTTCCTAGTAGCAAGAACAATACTCGACAGTTGTTCCTAAAACTTTGAGTTCCAACTTCTCCCCATCCCTCCCTCCCCACCCATTCCCTTTGGGAAGGCAGGCAATTCAATATAGGCCATATCTGTGTAGTTTTGCAAATGACTTCCATAATAGTCGTGTTGTGTAAGACTAACTATATTTCTCTCCCCCTTATCCTGCCCCCCCCATTGTTTCTATTCTCTCTTTTGATCCTGTCCCTCCCCGAGTGTTGATTTCAAATTGCTCCCTCCTCCCATTGCCCTCCCTTCCATCATGCCCCCCAACCTGCTTATGTCCT
>JAQQSK010006678.1:0-14321 GCA_028658325.1 Potorous gilbertii
CTGCCTTCTTCTCCCTAGGGTACACAGACTTTCGTCTGATGAATGGAAGCTCCAATTGTGAAGGGAGAGTGGAGATCCAAGTTTTGGGGGCCTGGAGGACTCTCTGTGACTCCCACTGGGACCTGGCAGATGCCAACGTTCTCTGCCGTCAGCTCCACTGTGGGACTGCCATGAAGCCTCCAGAAGATGCACATTTTGGTCAAGGAATTGAGCAGATCATAGGGGATACATTTTATTGCACAGGAATTGAGTCTCATTTATGGCATTGCTCTGTTACTGTTCTGGGAACTTCTCCATGTTCCAAAGGAAAAGTTGCCTCTGTGGTCTGCTCAGGTGAGTGAAGGTAAATTTATAATTTGTACTCCAAGCATATCTCTAGGTGATGGACCAGGGAAAGCATTGATATGTGCAGGAAGGAAAAAAATAGAAGTGTCTACACACATCAATAATCTGGTGATCCTTTTTAGTATTCAGAGGAGTGCCATGGCATCTTTTTTCTGATAGTATATATAAAGAATTCTAACCATATTGTTGGGAATCTTGTATGATATTTGTACATATTTACTTGATATATGTGATTATTCATTTATGAATTTTTTGGGAATTCCCAGGGCTTTAAAGCAAACTAGGCTTACGTTAATATGTGGTACCAATAGTGAAAATGGATATAGTAGCTCTGGGCATTGGTAGGAAGTACTAAAAATAAGCAGACTTAGACAGGAAGGACTAGGAAATGTCTGAATCCACATGATGGATGCTCAACAATGATAGAATAGATTAAAGAAGATAAAAAACACTGAGATATAATTCAATATCAGTCAGTCACAGTCCTCTAAGAATAAAATTCCAGGACTCTGTTCTTTGAAAATTGGCATCCTTGTATCAAAGGGCCATTTACAAAAAAATCTTCTCATTGGTGGAAATTGATTTCATGAGGGTCAGAGCTGGTGAAAGTTGCAGAAAAGAGAGATCCTGGTGTGGAAGAAAGAGATACTGAGCCAGAAAATCAGGATTTCTCTTCTCTCCAGTTCTCCCTAACTTCACCTCATGAAATCAATTTCCACTAATGATGAAGTTCTTATACAAATAGATCTTTGAGTCAATGATTACACAATTTTATCTTCTTAGCGTATTTGTTACAGATACTAGGAGTGAATTAGGCTAAAATATTCTCATCAGAGCTACAAATAGGTCAGGATCCAGAGTAAAATGTCAAGTTAGGGCTCACGATAAAGAAGTTATCCATTAATTCAGTGCAGGTCAGCAAGAGACTGGGGAGAAAACTTGAGGGAAGTGATACTGACGTATATGAATGATGAAATGACTGAGGTAGCAAAAGTTCTAGCTCGCAAGCTTATCAATTTATTAAGCAATACAGGCCAAGTGCTAAAGAAATCAGGACCAGTGATGTTTCTCATGTTGCAATAAAAATACAGGGGAGACAGATTTTTATACATTAAGAACAATTACTCAAATAAGACAATAATTAAAACAAATAATTAATACATTTACATACATTTAGAAACAAAATCTGTGCATATGATTTCTAATTAGGTGAAAGATTAGGGGCTTTCCAAGTTGGGAAGGGAAGAACAAACAGGTGCAATTTCCTCAAATCAGAAAAAGAGGTGTCCTACTGCCTTCAAAGTGTCTGCCTTCAATAAAAAAAAAACCTGGAAACAGTAACTATTGAATAGTACTGGGCCAATTTTTAGATCAAATATATGGGTTGTTTGTGAGAAAACTCATTGCATCAATCTTTGGATCTGACTGGGTTCCTGGTCAGTATAATGTAGGTCTTCACTTAAGCATCAAGTAGAGGTGTCCAGGTCCCAGTCATGCAAGATGATTTTGAAAAGACACAATAATGGTTTCTCCCAATTTCCACCATTGGGGAAAATTTTGTTACAATATAGAAATTGAACTAGACCCAAAAGTGAATAGAAAGAAAATCTAGCGAGCTCCAGAATTGAATCACAAGTTGGAGTTTGTGTGGTTCAATCAATTCCACTACTATGTGCTATTTTAATCCCTTTAGCAGGAAAGTCTCCCAGAGCAGGTGAGAAATTTAGAAACTGTTTAGAGTTACAGAATGTCCCCTTCAGTTGTGCTACTTTAGCATTCTCTTGGGACATCATTTCTCTGGTATGTAAAAGTGGAGAGCTTCTCCTTTTATGCTTTCTTTTTCCTCATTTGCTTAGGAAAAATCAATCTATTAACACTTACTATGTCCCTACTACTGGAAAGCCTCCACATTTTCTACTTTGAACAGGGCGAAGAAGGAATTCCTATCTAGCTAGTCCAAGAGAGATACTTGTCCCTCTAGAGCAGCGATTCTGGACTTTCTTTGCTCCATGATCTTCTCTAGTGTAATCTTGCAACTGCTTCTGAGAGTATTGTTGTTAACTGATCTCTCTGTCCAATTGATGTCAGAGAAATCAGAATTTCAGTTGAACCTGATAATGACACATAGATTAATAATATTTAAGGGAGTAGATTAAAATAATTTTAGCCTGATACCCCTTCTCTCTGACCAGAGTAGAAGGGGGTTTGTCCCCAACTTCTTACTTCCCCTCATGGTAGCAATTAAAGTCTCCCGTGAAGAAGCGGGATGGTAGCATCTAGGAAGAGTGGCAGCTAGATTGGCCAGTATATAGAGTACAGGGCCAAGAATCAGAAAGATCTGAGTTCATATTTGGCCTCAAACCAGCTGCAAATCCTTTGCTATGTCATTTAACTCTTTTTACTTCAGTTTCCTCCTCTTGTAAAATGAACTGGAGAAGGAAATGGCAAACCTCTCCAGGATCTTTGCCAGCAAAGCCTCAAATTGGGTCAGGAAGAAATGAATATGACTGAAATGACAGAACTACAAGAGAAAAAGAGAAGGGCTAGAGATGTCTATACTTCCTCCCTCTGACTCACACAATTTCACCCCCATGCCACATGTGACAGAGACAGCCTTTGTACGCATGAGGCCTCTCCACACACAAGTCTCTCTACACACATGCTCTTGGTATATGTGGGGCTCTCTTTACACAAATAAGAGACCAAGTATATTGAAATATAATTAGGAATACATTTTCTGAAATACTATATTTTATTTTTCATAATTACATGTGAAGACAATTTTAACATTCAATTAAAAATTATTTTCCTATTTTTTCCCTTTCTACCTTGCTCAATTGCCCCCACCCAAGTCTTGTTTACCAATATATTTTAAAACAAATTAAGTGCCCCAAGTAAAAATCTCCTCATTTAGTGTTTAGACATGGTCTAGTGACAGAAATGTGGTAGGAGGAAACTATGCTATACAATTCAATAACCTAGCAGAGGAGGAGCAAATTCTGAGGAAGTTTGATCAGCTACAAGTGCTACAATCTTTCTCTCAAGAGCTTTTCCTTATTGAAATGCACTCTGCATATGGAGGGTGTGATTGGAGCTTTGGAGCAGAGCAATAGAACTGTCAAGGATAGCAATTCTGTTTGACTAGGTAGAGCCAAAACCTGTCTTCTTAGACTGAGAAATCCCTTTGTCCCTCCTCCACAACCTGTCTTGTCAGCAATTTGCTGATCCTCTCCTCTCATCTAGTGTGTTTCCTCAAGGCACATATTTACTTTACTTTTCCTCTCCAAGTTTAAAACTTCCAGCCCTAGATTTGAGCTATGTTTGCTTTTTGCAGGAAACCAGACACAGTCCCTCCCATTCAATAACTCACGGTCTGACCAGGAAAAGACACCTGTCCTATTTTCAGGTAAGAAAGGAAGTTGTAGAATCTGACGAAACCCTTCTCTTTCCTTGGGAAAACAAACAATCAATTTGAATTTCTCCCTGTAGAAAATGGACAGCTTCGTCTGCTGAATGGAAGAGGGCCTTGCTCTGGTAGAGTTGAAGTCTTTTACAATGGGACCTGGGGAACAATCTGTGATGATTCTTGGGACCTGAGTGATGCCCACGTGGTGTGCAGGCAGCTGGGCTGTGGAGTGGCCCTTGAAGCCATGATCTCTGCTCACTTTGGACAAGGATCAGGGCCCATCTGGCTGGATGAGCTTAGCTGCTCTGGAAATGAATCCCACCTGTGGGAATGCCCTTCCCTCCATTGGGGTCAGCATGACTGCAGACACAAAGAGGATGCAAGTGTTCTCTGCTCAGGTCTGGTTTACACACACCCCAGTGACACTGAGAAACTTATGGGAACACAGAGGAGGTGGGGTTTAGAGATGGAAGAGGAGCTGATTTATGGAGAAAGGAAGATTTTCCTTACCCAACCACAGCTTTCCTTAGAGTTCAGTTTCAGGGTCAGGCCTCTTATCTGAAGGGTGAAATTTTCAGCTAGTACAACTGTATAGGTGAGTCTACTCCTTTATTTGTGTGTGTGTGTATTACCGCTTTATGTGTGTCTGTATATATAGATATATATATATTTATATGTATACACATATATGTGTATGTATACAAATACATACATATATGTGCATGTGTGTGTGCATGTGTTTACTCCTTATACCTATATTCCTAGTTGAGTGCTATTCACAGAGTATATATACACTATGTGTCTGCTAATTTGCTTTATTTTGGTGTTTAAAAAATTCACATTGATTTTGAAACTGTGAAACTCAGTAGCGAAATCACAATAAAGTCATTCCTGTCTTTATTAGTGGTGGAAGCAAAGCAGAGAGAAATGATCAGAAATATAGTGCAAGCAATAGTGGAAAAAGAAAGTCTGGCGTCTGTGTCTTTCCAGTGGAGACTTCTCAGCAGAGACAGAGAACCTAACACAATTTCCAGAGGGAAGAGATCCAGAGAATATTGTTTCAGATGTCCCCTCTGATTGTTCCATACTTTCCTTTCCATTTACAGAATTCCTGGATCTCAAATTGGTGAGTGAGGACCATAAGTGCTCTGGGTGGCTAGAAGTTTTCTACAATGGAACATGGGGTAGTGTTTGTTCCAACTCCATGGACGGCAATACTGTGTCAGTGATTTGCAGACACCTGAGTTGTGGTACTGAGGGACATATTGAAACACTGTCTAGACCCCCAAGAAATTTGCAGCCCAGGTGAATTGACAAAATCACCTGCCAGGGCCAAGAATCTTTCCTCTGGCATTGTTCTTCTCAATCCTGGGACCAGAATTCTTGCCAACAGGGAGAGGAAACCATTATCACATGTGAAGGTACCTATTTCTGTCTCTTTCTTTCGACTCCTTTTTTTTTTAGTCCAAGTGAATTCAATCTGTGAACACGATATAATCCACTCAAGTAAAGAGCGGAAGTGACCTAGGTTGGTAGCAGTAGTGGGACAAAGGCTTCATTTATTTTCGCATATCAATACCTTAATGTGAGCAAGTTCTGAGTCAGCCTTTCCACCACTTTTCCTATTTGAACAGTAGATTAAATCTTCCCTCAAACCACCTAACCTCTCAGTTCTTCACTAGATTCATTTCCAAAGGTCTCTATCCAACTCAGAGACACAAAAACATGGCCATACTCTTGATCATGGTATCGCCTACAAGAGTTCTACTTACATGTTTTTGAACTCTGAAATTCCTTTATCTGATCATAATCAATGGTCACTACACCTCTCCTTCTGCCTTGCAATGCCCTAACACTGTTCTTCATCCTCAGCATGACCTCTATTCTTCAGCTTTTTCCAAGGTCATGATTCTTGCATTGGCTAAACTCTCCTCCTTGATTCCTTGATGAACTGGATCATTTCTCTTTCCATCCTTTTCTCTTGAGTTTCTTGACCCTTTTACTATGACCAAACTTACCATCTCAAGCCTCATTCTTTGTTTATTTCTACCATCCACTGCCTTTGCTCCTGCTTGGACAAATCTGAATGAAACTGGAGAAAATTATGAAATCACGTTAATTGATTTCATCACAATATGTGAGCTAAGCTTAACTGGACCTTCAGTGGAGCAAGTGAATCCTTTTATGCCTCCCTAATTGATGCACCAGCCCGTATGCAATGCTGCAAGTCCTGTTGATGCTCTTTTTGTACCATCTCTCATCCACACCCCCTTCTTCTTTCCAACTCCGCTGCCACAGTGATCCAGTCCCATTCAGGTTGCTTGGAAGAGCCTTCTAGTTGTTCACTCTGTCTCTCTTCCAGTCCATCCACCACTCAACTGTTACATTAACCTTCCGAAAGAACAAATCTGACCACGTCATCATGCTATTCCCAAACAATATCTTTAGGGACTCCTTGCTCCTTCTGGGATCCCACATCACATACTCTCATTTTAAGCCCTTCCTCTCTTCCCACTCCTCTCTTTCTATTCTCATAACACTTTCCTTCTCTCTATACATCATTCATTTCAGTGACATTAATCTCTGCTGTTTTTTGAACAAGGCACTCTATCTCCTGACTGTGCATTTTTACTGATCCTCCCCAAGTCTGTAATTTTCTCCTTCCTCATCCTCTTGCTTTCCCTGGCTGCATTTGTTGTTGCTGTTTTTCAGTCATTTGAGTCATAACCAATTACTCCTGAACCCATTAGGAGTTTTCTTATCAAAGTGTTTTTGTCATTTCTTTCTCCAGCTCATGGAATGCAGAACATAGCAGATCAATGTCTTTTGTATTACAGTTTGGTTTGTTTTATGATTTCTCCCGAACATGCTAGTTTTTTTTCAAAAATGGTTATTGACACATTCACTTTGACTTTCACTCTCCTCAAACCAAGAACTGCATTTTTAGAGCAAACAACTGAGCCACCTACTTCTCTAAGCAGTTTGATGAGATTTGACTGGAATTCATTTCGCTCCCATCCCATTGTCTTCAAAATTTCTTTGCAACATGGCCCATTTTTCTTCTTTTCATCCTATTACAAAAAGAAGGACATCACTATTCATCCCCATGGCTATTCACTCTCTTCATCTTTCCTCCAGCATTGTCTTATCTAGCAGGCAGCCTCCCTTTGCCTCAGACTTCTTCACTCTCTCCCTGAGCTACTTTGGTCTGTTTCCTTACGTAGTCTCCACTTTACGTTCAGGTCCCTCCTCTCTAATTACACTCTGAACTCCCTAAAGACAGGCACTTAGTATTTTATATTTATACATGTATTTTTACGCAGTCAATATCTTATAGTATGAATTTAACTGATCACTGAATGAATGTCACAAAGATGAAGATGGTGCTATTCTGTATTTCAGGAGTAAATTAAGGCATCTTTGGGTAAACTTCCCTGAAACAGAAAAATCTAGTGCCCAAATGATATTTTAGGATTATTACTGACCCAAACTTTCCCCATGTCTTCTCCCTGTAGGAATGAAGGTAACTGACTGCCCAGCCTCTGGTCCCTGCACAGGTACCTCATTTCATCTCTCTCTATACCTGGGGCTCTCAGAGGTTGCTCATTTAGTAGCTGAGGGTGTAGCAGTCAATTCTGCTTCCTTTCCAGACAAAGACAAACTCAGACTCATTGGAGGAGAGACCCCATGCTCTGGACGAGTGGAGATCTGGCACAATGGATCCTGGGGAACAGTATGTGATGACTCATGGGACCTAGCAGATGCTAATGTGGTCTGTCAGCAACTAGGCTGTGGCTCTGCTCTGGCTGCCCTGGAATGGCCTGCATTTGGCCCAGGAAATGGGACCATCTGGTTGGATGATGTGCAGTGCAGAGGGATGGAGTATTCTCTGTGGGATTGCCCTGCAAGTCCCTGGGGGCAGAATGACTGTAAGCATGAGGAGGATGCTGGTGTCATGTGCTCAGGTGAGTGTGAAGGGCATAAAGTGGGTCTGGGAGCTCTGACACAGATACCAAGCCGGAGCACATGTGCTAGAGTGTGCATCTAATTGGAGTTCCCACAGGTCTGTCCTCTGGTGTCAGGGAAGGCTGTAATTTGATCCCAGGGTCATAGAATTCAGAACTGAAAGTAAAAGTAAAATGAAGGGTCATCATTCCCATCTCTTTGCTTTGCAGAGGAGGAAATAGATGTCCAATGGGGTCACGTTACTGCCATAAGGTCCCAGAGGCTAGCAAGTATAACTTCCTGGGAAATTTTTGAACATAGGTCCTGTGACTCCCAAACTTACAATCCTTCTTCTGCCCTTCAGCTCTCTCCCTAAGCTTGTGCTGGGGGGAAGGTATGGAGGGATTTGGGAATCTTTCTGAGCTGTTTGGATAGTGTAACTTGGGCAGATCTTTACATGACTCCAGCAGAATTCAGAGCCCACAGGCCCAGTGTGTTCTCTACTCCAATTCCAGCTGTTGTTTCTTTCCTTCCAGTGAAAAGAACAAGATGATCTTGTTATCAGGTTATTAATTCTTGTCTATCCCTTCATGACTCCATGAAGAGTAGCTCATGGGACTTTCTTAGGAAAGATACTGGTGCAGTTTACCATTTCTTTTTCCAGTGTGTTCTCATTCTACAGATGAGCAACTGAAGCCAATAAGGGTAAAGTGACTTGCCCAGGGTCACACAGGTAGGATAGGAGCCTGTGTTTGACCTCAGGTCTTCCTCATCTTCTAGGCCCAGGGCTTTATCCATTGCATGACCTAGTACCTCTTTTCTATCAAATAAGGTACAATATTCAGCCATCTTCTCCCTTGGCTCTAGGCCTACCTCAGAGTGCCTCACAACCAATCAATCCATTAGAATTTACTCATAAGTGCTTATAAAGTACTAGACACTATGTTAAGTCCTGGCAATAAAAAGACAGGCAAAAACATTCCTTGTTTTCAGGCAGCTCTACAATATGATGGCCTAAACAACAGATAAATAACTGGCTGCATAGAAGATACATGCAGAGTAGAATGAAGGTAAGCTGGAAAGGAAAACTTAAGTATCTGGCATGTCTCAATAAATCTTCCTTTAGAAAAAAGTATTTGAGTTGAATCTTGAAGTAAGCTCAGCATGTCAAGAAGTGGAGGTAAGAAGGGTGAGCATTTCATGCAAGGAGAACCAGAAAGCTACTATTCAGATACAGAGATGGTGTATCATAGGTGAGGAACAGGGAATAGGCCTCTACAGCTGCTCAGTAGAATGTGTGGAGAGGAGGGGTATATAAGAATTGTGGAAAGGTATAATGAGACCAAGTTGAGAAGAAATGTGAAGCACAGGAGAATTCTTTGGCATCCTGGAAGTCATGGGGAACTATAAGACTTCATTGAACATGATGTGGGCAGGCAGGTGGTGTAGAACTGGAGTCTGGAAGAATAATCTTCCTGAAGTTTTATCTGGCCTCAGGCACTTTCCAGCTGTTGGAACCTAGGCAAGTTACTTATTTCTGTTTGCCTTAGTTTTTCAAATGTAATATAAGGTAGAGAAGGAAAAGACAAAACACTCAAGCATATCTGCAAAAAAACCCAGTTGGGGTCACAGAGAATCACATATGATTGAAAATTGATTTAGCAGGAATAAAAATCATGAGGCCAAAAGTATTCTCTAGAACAGGAGTGGCAAACCTGTGGTCTTGGGTCCACATATTTTGTTCCAGGTCCTTGGATGTGTTCTTTTGACTGAGTCCCAGTTTAACAGGATAAATCGTTTCAGTAAGAAGATTTGTTCTCTGAACTTTGGATTCACACAAAGAGTTGCACTTGAGGACCTACAGGGTCATGTGTAGCCTGAGGTCTCAGTTGCCCCTCCCCTGTTCTGCAATGACCCCTTTAGCTACTGATTAAAGGATAGATTTGTGTGGGGAGGGCTAATGAGAAAGTTGTACAACAGTACTGGAGATGTTGGGGACCTGAACTAGAGTGGTGGCTGTATTGTGGAGAGAAGGGAATTTGGGGACATAGAAATGACATGATTTTCCAACTAATTGGATCTATGGGCAAAGTGAAAGGGAGGGTTTAAGGATAGCACTAAGATTGTATGTCTGAGTGATTGGGAGGGTGCTAGTGTCTTCAATAGTAATCGGGAAGATTGGAACGTGGATAAGGTGTGAGGAGGAGAAATAACGGGAGACAATATGTGCTATTTTGGACACATTGAGCCTGAGATATCTATGGTCAAGGAGGAAGGTTAAAGCAGACAATGATTCCCAAAGGAATCTTTCATGTCTTAGAGAATTAATTCTTTCCGTTTAGAGAATCTGCTGAGAAACTTGTAAGCTAGTGGTTGGGGTGGGGATAGTGGGGGGGATCTACAGAACTTTCTTAGAGAATATGTGATCCTTCCACAAATTTCCAGTTTTAGCAACTGGATTTGGGATTTGACTTTAGCACAGGTCCTCTGACTCCAGTCCATATGGTGTCTATGTCTCTTAAGCTTGAGCTGGATGAAGGGAATTGAGGAGATCTGGGAACCTTCCTAAGTTGTTTGGATGCAGCATTATGGAAGGATCATAGGGGGTTCAAAGCAGGATCCAGAAGCCATGCCCAATCTGATCTCTGCCCATTTTTCATATTTTTTTTCTCCTATATTTTTCAGTTGGGAGGACAACATTGCCATCTGCCACAAAAGGTACACTGCTCTACCACTCCCTTAGTCCTCTCCTATCATGGCTGGGTTCATTTGACAGCAGAAACCTTCCCAGGCCCATGCCTGACCTTATGGGATTCTTTCATCACTGAGGAGATCTACTGTCCCAGAATCCTGAGAATCTTCTGAGTAGCTTGTGGGCTAGGGGTTGAGGTGGAGCTTGGCATTGGGAGGGTCTACAGAATGTTATTCAAGAGTATATCACTGTCCTGCCAATTTCCATTTTGGAGATCTGGAGCTCAGTCCCCATAAGGATGGATGGTTTCTTCACTGTCCTTTTTGGGGCATCCAGCGCTATCCCAGGACCCTCTACAGGACAGTTAGGGGAGGGGAGGATTCCCCACTTGGGGGATCTTCAGGTTGAGGGTGAGTCTCAGTTTTTCCTCATCTCTCCATACTCACCTAAGTGAAACATCCTGGGGCTTTTGACAACTTCCAAGATTCAGAGCCTTATGATTCTTCTTCTCCAAAGGACCAATCATTAGGACAGTTTCCACCCTTTTGAATTCTGGAACATTCTCTCTGCTTGGGATCGTCTGCCTCATTTTAGGGGCCCTTCTCTTCCTGGTCCTCATCCTCCTAGGGATTCAGATACACAGAGGGAGAATCCAGCAACAAGGTTGGCAACCTCTGGGGCACTGAATAGCATGGGAAAGGGTGTGGGTGAATGGAGGAAATGATGGGGATAGGGATTTTGGACAAGGTCAAATAAAGTACTTCAGGACTGGATGTGACTCACATGTTTTGCTCTGGTTTTCAAGCCCCAAGTTGCTTCAGCTCTCATTGACCCCGAAGAGGCTGAGCTGTGAGCACAGCTTGTGTTAGGTATGAGATTCCAACCAAGGTCATATAACACGGGATTGGGCAGAGCTACCATCGATATTAGAAAGATGGAGTGGCCTGTGTGAACAGAAAGTATATTGAGGAGGGCTCCTAAGGCAAATATATGTCAGACAATTGTCTCAGGCCAGATTTCTGACCCGCGGCTGTTTGTCCCAGCTTTCTCCAGATATGGAGATTCTCCTTATGAAGCTGTCTACCAAGAGATTGACTACTACCTGACAGGTGACAAGAAGGACCTTCTGAGAAGCCCAGGTATGTCTATTGCCTGCCCATCCTCGTCCCTTTGACATTCTGGACATAAACTATATGCTTTGGTCATTATCTACGGCCTTGACATCCTCAGAATTCTCTGCCTGTACTTGCCTCCTGTGACTCCCCCTGGTCCCACAACATTTTTGTTTCTATTTCCCATTCTCTACATAGGCAGTTAGATCCTTCAGTCCAATTCTGGGCTGTGAGCTTCATCTCTAGAGGGAAAGTGTTCAGTGCTCTGTGTTGTTTTCATCCTGATGTTCTGTTGTCAGTCGGGATATTTCTGATTATTTTGCCTAGAAGTTCAGGATAGGGCCAGTTCAAAGATGCAATGATTTCATTTCTCTAAGAGGATAACCAATTCAATAACAACATTTAACACTATTATACCATTCCTTCTTTATCTGGAAGTTTCTTGGTAAGAACAAAATTGGAGGAAGAAGGTTTTAATTTACCTAACAGAAAATAATGTGAAGCTTTGGATGAAACCCCCTTGGATACCCTTAGGGCTTTTATATCCACATGAATTATGCTGTTCCTTATGAGCAGAGCCAGTCTCCCCCTGGCCAGTTCCAGCACCTTCCCTCTCTAAAAACTTTCAGTTCTAGACACTTTTTCACCTGCTCTCCAGGAAGAACAACACACTTCTCTTAAGACAACATCTCCAGTGACACGCTGTATCTTTTAGAATAGCTTCTTTTACATTATTGTTGTCTTTTCAATCAAGCTCTTCACTATCCACATTTGGAGACTTTGAGGAAAATGGCATAAGAGCTGCCATCAAAACTTCAGTACTTCCCTAGGCCAAGCTTTTTAGAATACCCTCAACGGCAGCTTGATACTCTCTTGCTCCAAACATGTGCTTGGGAGATAGAGATTTGGACTGAGACAAGACAAATGATTCAGGGAAAGGGAGGATGGGAGCTATGTTTGGTGTGATCAGTGACTAGGCCTCTGAGTGGGCGATAGGGATGAATTTTGAAGTCAGAGTAACGATCAAAGAAGCATCAGAATCTGCAGCATGATTCGGGGAATCAGCTCACTCTCTCTGGTATATGTTGTCTCAAGGTCACTATCATCAGAGCAACATGAATTGAATTATGTCAGGGTTGAAGATTCTGGGCTAAGTGATTTCATCCTTGAAGCTGGGGCCAGTGATAAGTAGTGAGATAATAGAAATTAAGAGAGGAGACTTTTGAAGCTAAAATAAACGAAAGGAAAAGAACACTAAGGGGACTGAAATCACTGTCCTTTATGAGGGACATGTGTCCCTTGGTGATTCTTAGCGCAAGATAAAACCTCTAATTCTGTCCTTAAGTTGTCTTCTTCTTCTTCACCTGAATTCAGTTTTGAACTTCTCCTGACACTCCCTTATATCTTAAAAAAAGAAAATTACACTTGTTTTCACATGCACAAGGACCTCCCCTCACTTTCAGAAAAATTATGTTGAAAAAAACTATCATCTCTCACTCAGATATCTCAAGTTGGCCTGATGATCTCCTAGGTGATGGGTATGATGATGCTGAAGAATTATCTGGGCCTGAAATTTCCCCTATCACCCAGAAGAATGAGGGGGGCACTTTGGGGCCTACCAATGAATGGGATGAACACAGGGAGTCAAACATTGGTGAGTAGTTTCCAACAGACTTATTGACCTGACAAGTGAAATTTCTAATTGTGGGTTAATATATTTTGGAAGAGGAGGGGATGACACTGGCTACACACACAAATGTGCAAACACAAACATGTCTATATAAAGGTATGACTATCTTTTAAAATGGATGCATACATGCATGTGCACATATACACATGTGCTTATATACATCCAGTTTATAGATATGTTTCTCTCTATATGTGTATATATACACAAATAAATAATACAACAAAAAGATTTCATCAGTACATCAATGATTCTCTATAATTATATTTTTCCTATATATAATATATATGTATCTGGTACAATTGTACCCACAATGATGCTGCTAAGTAACAAAATGAACAGGCCCTGGGGTTCTGAAATTGCCTCCTTCAGGCTCCCATTCCTTTTGTCCCCAATCCACCCTCATTGTAAAGAGAAGCATTTGCATCATCCAGTCTCAGTTCTGGCCACTCCTACTCCTTTTCTATCAATGGCGCATCATGACTGAGAAAAGACTCTTTACCCAGGTCTTGAAGGAGGCATTATTTTCACCCTCCTCTGTCACCACCAAAGGTTCCTTGCTTCTCTTTAGACACAGCTACAAATTCGGCCCCATTTTCCTGTTTCTAGATCAGTCTCCTGAGTTCTCTGGGAGATCCCTTGACTCCAGGATGGGAGAAGATGCCCTAGCAATGTCCACTGAAGACTGAAGCCAGGATTGGTGTCCTTCAGATGTGACTTTAATACCGTCAGCTACAAGCAGTCTCTTAATAAATGTTTATTGAATTGAGGTAGAATCAGTTTCCTGTATTACGTGGAATAGTTTCAGAATTCACCTGCCCTCAAACAATCTATCCTGAGATGACAATGTTGAGAGTTTCCTCTTCACATGTGGTAAACACCTCTCCACTATCCTAAACTTGCCCAGTAGGATAAGACTTTTGCCTCTATCAAGATCTTTTAATTCTGAAATTTAACCTTTTTGTTTTCCTGTGTCCACATTCTTAAACCTCCTTTCACCTGTATCTTTTTCTCTAATTTCTGCTCTCTATCTTTTCTTCCTTTACCCACATTGTGACTTTATTTATTTTGCTACCCTTCCTCATTAACATGATCAGCCTTCTCAACTGCTCAGAAAACTTCTGTGTAAGCAAA
>JAQQSK010006679.1:0-14320 GCA_028658325.1 Potorous gilbertii
CAAATGGGGAGAAATTTTTGGAACCCAAAATCTTGTGAAAATGAATGTAAAAAGTTAAATAAATAAATTTATTTAAAAAAAAAAAAAAAAAAAAGTATAATTCTAGGATTTTATAATTTATGATATTTTAAGTT
Organism: Potorous gilbertii; assembly: GCA_028658325.1. Classification (NCBI taxonomy): domain Eukaryota; kingdom Metazoa; phylum Chordata; class Mammalia; order Diprotodontia; family Potoroidae; genus Potorous; species Potorous gilbertii. The sequence continues at coordinate 135 of JAQQSK010006679.1, forward strand.
TTTGTCTTTTCTTTTAGGTCCCTTCATGAAATATAAGGGATTCCTATGTCTTATCGCAACTATCCTTATAAATCATCTCTTAGAGATGAGTGGTGGGGCATGCTACTACACATCATTAATGTTATGTTAATTTTCATTAGTTTTGCTTTTAAAGAAAGATATTTTCTGCTCTTACTGTATTTCAGTTTTAGGGGGATATTTTATTAAAGAAGAAATTTTTTAAAGTTTTTTTAATAAAGATTTTACCTGACAGAAGGTATTTCCTATAACTGCCTGCCACTTATGACATGTTTTTTCACTGACTTGGATTATTCATTCATCAGTTTGGTTTACAAGTTTCTTTTTCACTCTAACATATATTAAGTTATTTACTAGAAGTAATAGCTGTTCTTCTAAAAAGTGGAATGGAAACAAAGAGTGAATTTGGTAGAAAAATCAATTCATGAAACATGTTGAATATTGGATAGATGCCAAAGAAGTTAATAAATGCTCAATAGTTATTTGAGCTGAAATGTTGCTGTTTAATGGATTACCTTACCAGGACAATCAGTTATCATTTTCAGAAAATAGAATATAAATTGAACACTGAAGTATAGCAGATTCATTCTAAAATATGTGAGATGATCATAAAAAGTTAAGTGTTGATACAACACATAAAAAAGGTACTTAAATTATCATATACATTCGTTGTTTTACTCTGTTAGAATATTGCATATAGTGAAATAATAAGCAAAGTAGGTGTGACCCATGACACTGGCAATGGAAGTTAATGAACTGGAATTTTCTCTTTATTATATTGTAGGAGAAACCAGATTCCTCCATAATCTATGCATTACAGACAAAAGTATTGCCGACTCAGACAGTCAATGTTTAGGCTCCACACAGAATGTGCTTCAGGAAAGAGAAAGTCTTTCTCCTCTGATTCTCACACACATAAAGAAAATGACTCCCAAAAATCACTCAATGGAATAGTAATGCAAAAATGAATTATCTTTTCTGGCAAGGGGGTTTGTTGCCATATATCTACTTCATATAAATAAGACAGTAAGTTCTAAGGGGGTCAGGGTTGTCTCTCTAAGTACTTATCATAGATCAGACACTTAATAGACACTTATTAAATTGAGTTAAATGAGAGTCTAGCACTCTAACCTTTTTTCTCATCAATAAACACACTTCATCTTACAACTACATAGATACCTAGCAGGGTAGGACTCAGGACTACTATCTTCCTTATTCTGAAGGGTTTTATAAAAGTAGCCAAATATTACATTATTATTTTTGCTATCTTTATTTATCAGCAGCAGCATTATTTTTGGCATTCACAAGAAGACAACTGAGCATCCTATCTCAAAAAAGGAAGAAAGTTCAATAAATGAGATATACATCAATTAGGGGCATTCAGCAGTTGAACCAACAGTGATGTGAACACAGGTCACATATAGGCATTTACCAAAATATTTAACCATAAGGGCTGACCAGAAGAACAATCAACGGGAATGACAAAGGACTGAAGAGCTGCTTTATATTAAGTGTGGAGGACAAAGACAATTTTATACACATAGTGAGTGATGATGTTTTTCCATAAGCAAGTATGAGATCTGAGGGCGATAACTACAACTTGGTCCCTGTGCTAGAGGAAGTTTGCATGGCAGAAGGGCTGCATCTCTCTTTTTAAAGTTATTAGGAAAATAAAGCTGTCCTTGAAACAATGGAATAAAATATTTAAGGGTAACACAATGAAGAAAAAAAGGAGCTGAAGAAGGAGAGGAAGATCCTAAACTATGTTAAGAGGTCATAGAGTGAGAGGTAACTAAGTGGCATGTGGATGGAGTGTTGAAATCTAGAAGACCTCAATTTGAGTCTTGCTTCAGATTCTTACCAGCTGTGTGACCTTGGCCAAGTTATTCACCATCTTAATTTCAGTTTCTTCATTTGTAAATCAGGAATTTTCAAATTGTAAAGTACTATGTAGATGTCAGCTTTTAACAAATCATGGATAGCAAAGTAATATGTATATCTTTTTCCATAAATTAGAAAAATGACCATCTGAGGAGTATTCTTAATGTAAAGAGGGAACTTTAAATACATAGTTGTTTGTCATTAAAAGAATGTAATGATAAACATAACTGGAATATAGTTTTGCAAGTATGTATCTTTTTCAAAAGTAACAGAATATTTACACAGTTTTTAGAATGTATGATTTCCTGAGAAAATTTCCTCATCTGAGAAAATCTAGGAACAAAGGGATGAAGTCTGGTAAAGAAGAGCTTGATTGAAGAAGAGAAACAGAAATGATTTTCATGTGTGTTTCCTACATATCATCTGGTTATATAGAGGAATTATATCTTTTTTGGAAACTGATCACAAAACATATGGAGGCATTGCGAGGTACTTGCTGGTAAGGAAGGGGGCAGTTCAACCATCCAGATATCTAGTAGAGTTTTCAGTCTACCAAAAGCAGATTATCTGATACATTATTTACTTGCCTTGATGTCAGCTCAAGGGGGATTGAAATGCTCGGAAAAAATGAAATTCTAAAGATATAACCGTAAGTGATTCTAGTACGGAAGAAGAGAAAAATTAAAGAGACTAAGATGGCTTCACAAAATTCATCAAATAATTATTTAAAATATTTATTTATTTTTATTCTTTTAAATAAATAAATTTATATAAATTAAATAAAATCATTAAATAAAAAAGTAAATAATTTGTTAAGATATTTACAAGGCACAAGCAGATGTTGAAATTTAGGTTAAGTTTCAGAAAATGAATACAAAAGAGCAAATGGTCCTGCAAAAATAGTGTTAGGAGCATTAAAAGACCAGAGTGAGTTGAGGCTGGTGACAAATATTAAGGACAACAAAACTGGTCCTTTAAAGCCTTGTTGGGGCAAGAAAATCATAGAAGAGACAGGATTGCTGATTAATATGGATAAGATAATGATAACATGAAATTTGGAAGAAAAATGGAAGAACCACTGAATTTCCCTCCTTCCTTATTTTTGCTTCTATTTTACTTTCTAAGGAGAATCACTAAGGACAGAACTAAAATAGTTAAGGAGTTACCCAATACAAGTAGAGAAATAGTTGAAGAAAGCACCTTTGAGATCAATACATTTCATTCATTGTAGTATACACAAATAATAATGTAATCCAGGGTATAGGTCTACTATTTCTTCCTTCTCCTTCCCTTTCTCCTCCTCCTTATTCTTCTTCTCCTCCTCCTCCTTCTTCTCCTTCTCCTTCTCCTCTTCCTCCTTCTTCTTCTTCTTCTCCTTTCTTCTTCACTGACATGGTCATTATCCTTTAACCGGGGCCTCATGGAGACCAATATTCTTTAACTTTTTCAGCAAGTTTTCTTTTAAAAACAAGCATTTCTGTACATAATAGTATAAGAAAAAAAAGATGATTGCACATGAAACTGCAAATCTAAAAAATAACAATTTTACCCAAATTAATTTGTATATTGAATGCCATCCCAAGTATTTTACCAATACTTTTTTGCTTAATTAGAAAAAAAATAATTCCTTTAGAATAACAAAAATTGAGAATATCAAAGGGAATAATATATATTTATATATATATTTATATAATTTATTTATATATATGTTATATATATTATATTATATATAATTATATATAATATATATATAATTATATAATAAATATAATATATAATATATTAAATTATATATTATTTATATAATTTATTTATATATATTTATATATATATATAAAGAAAGGTTTAGCAGTACCAAATATTAAACCAGGCGTAGGAAACTTGTGGCTTTCTAGGTCCTTGGGTGTGACCTTTAGACTGAGTCAAAGGGCCACAGTTGAGGACCTAGAAGGCCACATGTGACCTCAGGGCAACAGGTGCCCCACCCTTCTAAACTATATTTTAAGTCAATAATTATCAAAATCATCTAGTTTAGGCTAAGAAATAGGTTTACTCTTCTAAGCCTCCATTTGTATTGTCAGGCCAGATCCTCAGATGGCAATTAATATATCTTGAGTTTTGAGGTATCTTTTTTCTTCTAACATTAAAAGGACCAGGATTGTCAATTGTATAGATTGCTGGAAGAAATTTTAATAATTGTTTATAACTATTATAATTTTTAAATAATGCCTCCTAGCTGCACATCAATTTAAATACAAACAAAAACAAGCAGATATTATAATTTTTATTTTGAAATAGTTATGTTGATCTTGCTATCTCAAATATGTGTAAATGAATTGTAGCAATTGACACAACTTGATAATTTGAGGTATTAAATTCAGATTCATTTTGTATGGCTCATGAGCCCACACCAGTGTGTTTCCTCTCATGATTACATTTGATATCAGGCGATCACACTTAATTAACTTCTAAAGGAGGTAAATAGTAAATCAACATAATAGGAAAAATTTGTACAAACCCACACCCCACTTCCAAAATCAAAGTCTGTAAGGGCAATGTGCTTTCCTCCCTCTCCTTCCTCCCCAAGATGCAGGTTTTTACCACAATGCTACTTGATAGACTAACGTCTGATTTCCAAATTAGTCTACCATTTCATAGACCACCCACAGGGCATGACTAAATTTCCTCAGTCAATACTGGTACATTTTCAGTGCAACAAAACTCCCTTTTATCCAGTGGCTCTTAAGGGCTTCCAAATTAACCAAGAGTTTTTTCTTACTTTAGTCTAAAGTTTGTTATTCATTGATTTAATATGAATGTTTGGGTATTTTTCACACCTAATTTATAACCATGACTGATTGAATATACTCCCCAAACAAATGGATCGGAGAATAGCTTAAGAGAATGTGAGGGAATTGATTGACTCCAACCTTTACACTACATTTGGAAAACAGACAAATAATTGCTGAACTTCTATAGATGATCTATTTGGGATTAGGGAGAGTGGAAAATGTATGATGGTAGTGTCCAGTGGGCAAAATTGCTCATATTTTGAAATTAGGGAAGATGGTAGAATATTCAATCTATAGGCCTGTGAACTTGACTTTGATTCTTGGCAAACTCCTATAAATTATCACTAAATAATACAATTAGTATTACTAATCCTATTAGTAATTTCCTTTTGAAAAGGAAATAAGGATTACTAAGACTCAGTGTAGTACTATAAAGAGCAGTTAATACTAAACAATCTCATCTCTTTTTATAAGTTTAATAGACTGTTAAATCAAGAAAATACTAGGGTATATCTGAAATAAAGTAAGGCATTTGACATAATCATGCTTGTTGATAATAAAGACACATGTAGTCTTCTTGATATCATAGCTCAGTAGATTTGGAACTCGATGGATTACTAAACACAAAGAGTGTGATAAATGAATCTATGTCACTCTGTATGGAAGCCTCCATGGGAGTGTAGTGCCAATGTGATATTAATGATATTCACAGTACCTAAGGTGGTTATGAATATGCTGGTGTAATTCTGAATTGCAAAATATAGTAGACTCTCCACATGGAAGACAGAACCAAAACATTTATTTAAACACCAGAAAGCCAAATCCATCATAGCAACCAAAGAAATCTATACACAAAAACAATTGAAGGGGTATACCACCATCCCCAAGCCTTCCCTCTGCTAGAGCCTTCCCACAAATGAACACTCACAGCTCTCTGCCTAATTCCTCTCTCTCTCTCAGCTCTAACTGCTATGACCAACATCCTCTCAGCTCTGCTCCACTTTTTCTGCTCCACTCCTTCCTGTTCCACTCATTGGGCAAGCTCCTCAAACATACATATACACACACCTACCCTTATACTGAGAAAGGTCTTATGAGTTACAAATAACTTTCCATGTAGGAATGTACTTTAATATTAGAGTCCCTTATGGCTTCTCTTCCCCGTTTATCTTTTCATGTTTCTCTTGATTCTCATATTTGAAAGTCAAATTTTCTATTCAGCTCTGGTCTTTTCAACAAGAATACTTGGAAGTCCTCCATTTCACTGGAATTCCATTTTTTCCCCCTGAAGTATGATACTCAGTTTTTCTGGGTAGGTGATTTTTGGTTTTAATCCTACCTCCTTTGACCTCTGCAAGATCATATTCCTGATTATATTAACAATACAGGTAGTACCTCAGAGATCTGCCATGAAATTCTACTTATTCAAAGTTTTTATCAATGACTTGGTCTTGGGCAAACCAATATGCTATATACATGTACTTTCAATGCTTATCATATTTGCAGATAAAATAAATTTGATTTCATATATAAATTGTTGGATGAGAAAATTAGCATCCATAAAGATCTTGAAATGAAAGATCTAAGAAAGAAATGCTTAATTTGAGTTGAATAAAATCATCTCCATAGACTATGAAAACAGAGGGATGTTGCTATATTTTGGTTATTTGTAAACCACTGTTGGACTGTTGATTAAGATCTGTAAAAGTACTTTAACTATCATCTAGTCCCAATGCCCTTATTTTACAGGCTGGTATTATTTAACCGGGCTGGTTAAATGACCTCCTCATGTATTATTTCCAAATCCTCTGATTCAGAGACTCTGAATCTAAATCCTTCTGTTGAATGATCAAAGAGAGGGTTTTTTTAAGAACTAAACATTTACTATAAATTCACATTTTAACAAAGCATCCAAAAGTCTAATACTATTTTACAATGCATTGAGAGACTTGGTATCCACAACAAGAGAGGATAGAGTCTCACTTTATTCTGATCTGGTTAATACGTATTTGGAGCATCTTATGTTGTTCTATACATCATGTTTTAAGAAGGATATTAACAAATTTTAGCATGTCTATAGCAGGGTAACCAATATGAAGGGAGTACCAAAAAACATTCCATGTGGGGGTCGTGAGAATGAATAGGTGATGTCTAATCTAGAGAATTCTTAGAGGTACATAAGGTCTCACTTTAAATATTTCAAGGACTGCCATTTGGAATTGGAGATGTAATTGTTCTCATTGCCCCTTATAATAGAATTCTAAGCAATATGTGCAAGTAACAAAGATACAAATTTCATGGGGGAGGACTTTCTAACAATTATTACTGAACTGAAGCAGAAAGGACTACCTCAGTGGTTGATGAGTTCCCTTTCATTACAGTTTTCAAAGTGGAGGATGAATGGTCACTGGTTAGGATTTTGCAGAGTCCTACTTGGGTAAGGGTTTGATTAAATTACCTTAGAGATTTCTTCCAACTTTAGAGGTATGTGAATTTTAAGAACTACCTAGACAGTCTGTAATTTTCTATTAGTCACCAATGTCTCTAGTGAGAATTGGGGAATAAACTATAAATTACTGTTTGAGATAAGTACATGCAAACACATATATGTACATATACAGACACATAAATCTATATATCTATCTTTTTGGACCCAAAAAACTGGATTGTAGCACAGTACAGCTGATTTTTCTGGTGTCATGTTGGTACATGATGGCTCCTACAGATTATGTCATGATTGTCTTTGACTAAGGCAGAAAAACAGTGTATCAGTGCAGGTACTTTCAGTAGCTACGTATAGACATGACCATCACCACATTTCTACTAACCGAATTCTTTTCTGCAAAACTTCTTTTTTTTTTTCTAGAATTCTTTCTTCATGTTTGTCCAAGCTAGCAATTTTTATTATTCCTTTGGGAACTAATGAAAAGTGGTTTAATTTAAGCCAAATACATCTTAATTTGTTTTTGAAAAGCCCCGGTACATACGGACCACTAGATATAAAAAATTCTTACTGGAAAAAAATGTTTACTGGTATTTTTTAGAATTTTTTCTTTTTTAGATTTCATTAAATACAGTTTGTTTATGAATAGGGATTGACCTGAGCTTCCTTTCCATGTGATCATGCTGCATCATATTTTAACCATCTCTTTCCAAAATACATGTTTTTGTAGTGTTTACTATGCCTTATTTCAAAAATTGATTCATATTGAAACTCATTACAAATTTTACACAGAAGACTAGAGCAGCATTGGTCTTTGATGGATGATGGATTGCCTGATGCCTACATTACATAGATTGCTCAATCAACCAACTACTTCATTCCACTAATTATTCTATCCATAGGACCTTCTGACATGGCAAAGAAGGAAGTAGTGGAAAAGATTTGTAAGTATCCAAAAAGAACTGGAGATTGTCTATCAGGAGTTTAAAACCAGGTTCTTTGAAATTTTTTCCTCATATTTTGATATGAGGATTTTGATTTTAATATTACTGGTTTCCTTTACAATTTTACATAATTTTGCATTTAATTATATTTTATAATTATATATATAGTTGCATATAAAATATATAGTTGAATATATGTATGTATATAGCATCCACAGGTTTTATTAGATTGCCAAAAGTGTCTATTACACAATAAAAATTAAATACCTCTGTTCTCATCATTCAGTGGTGCCAGATATTTCTCATTAATTAAAGCGGTTTCTAGGGAATCATAACTAGGAGAATTGGGAGCTCTATAGGGGGTCATTAACTCCAAGTAGTCACTAATACTTTGTCAAAATCTTGAGATCAATGGTTACATTATAATTCAAATGTCCTAAAAAATTACACTTCTACTGTTACTTATATTCTTGTGGCAGGAGATAATATGTATGGATTACTTCCTCAACCTTCCATGAAGTACCTATGATCAGGCAGTCAATCAAGTTTTATGATTTAATGGAAGCTTTTAAAGCATTCTTATTACTGACAGTGCATTTCTCTCCAATCATAGAAGTCAGTGATCTTTTATTTCTTGAATCATTAATATCTAGACTATTTGCAATCTTGAAAACACATGAATATTTACTACTTATGATAAAAATGCTCAATATGTTGATAAAGATATAAATAGCAAAAATTATTCTTTTTTGTCCTCTTTACCTCTGTTGACTTTCTGAGCTTTATTTATGTTCATAAATAAAATACTATTACACTTAAAGTGTCACTTGACTTTTTTTCATTCTTTTCTTTAGCAAAGGGCAACATGGAATCCTGTTATATCTTTTTGAACTTTAATGGGATCCTCCAGAAAGTCCTGTTTCAATGTCCTCTCATGGTGTGGAAATGACCCTGGGTGTCTAAAAGATATGTCAAAGATATGTCACAATTTTTAGAAAGTCCTACTATATTGAAAAAACTTTGAGTATAGTTACAACCACAGACTATGCTTTTTAAGAATTAGCCGGCCTAAGTACTACCTAGTCCTGAGTCATTGTCTATATATATATATATATGTATGTATGTATGTATGTATGTATGTATATTAACATTTACTTAATAATGGACCATCTTTAAGGGTTGTACATCCAATTACAATTTTTAACAGGTATTCCTCATCCATGAAGATATTTTTTTTGTTTATTTATTTTTTGCATGGTTAGGTTGATTATGCTTCCAGCATCAGACTTTGCTCCCTAAGGATAGAGAACCTCATCACCAACAAACTGGCCCTTGTTGAAAATGAATTCTCTACTTTAGCTAGGAAAATATATATAGCAAAGAGAAATTTAAAATGGCCTTCAGTCTTGGGTATTCACCTGGACTTCAATAGAGAGAGTTCTACCAACAGACTGGTAGAAAAATGACGTACTTTTTTACCTGAACTCAGATATCATATTGTAAATGTGAAATAGTTGACTAATGATCAATGAGTGGATACATTGTTGTAGGAAATGAATCCTTAGTGTTCATGCTAAAACAGACAAACAAAACCCAAACAAACAAGAGACAAAAGGAAATTGCAGTCAAATGAAGGATGGTTCATAGAGTCTTTAATAGCCTGAGAGTAGACATTAAAAATGATTAATGTTTTTTCACAATATGCTTGATCTACTTGCATGTCAGTGTGTTCATGAAGATCACAAAGATGAAGATAATTACAGTTATTGCAGGACATGGCAAGGTAGGAAAATTCTATGGAGAAGTTTATATCTCTCCAAAAGAAAAACAACATATATTTTGATCTTTTCTGATTTAAGGAGAATGACAAAAATAGTATGTTGGAAAATTGGATCAGAAATAAGAAACTGAAAAAAATTATAAACTATACAGAAAATTATAGACTATACATTATTTCTATATCTAATGAGTATTTTCTTTGAGGGGAGGTAAGCGAGGTGTTGGGCATGGTGAGTACCAAATAGCATTACAAAAAATGAAATTTATTATGTTCTAATATGATTACAAATAGGCGATTTAGTTGGTTCATTGTTAGAGAGATCAGGACTTGTTAGACAACTAACTTGTTGGAAAGATCAGATCAAAGATCAAAAGCAATTCTAACTTAGAAGAGTAAAAATGAGAAAATATGGCATGCAATTGAGGTGATTCAGACCTGATATGTAGATAACAGTTGTTTACAAAGGATGGAAAATGGATTTTAAAATGCACATCCCAATAATCATGCCACATAAATGATCATTGCTTGATACATAAGTTCAGTTAAGGTAAAATAGTTGACAAAACAAGTAGATCAAAGGAAACTTGAAAGTACCTTAACCTGAAAACACGTAATCTTACAAAGGATAGATATGTCAAGAGAAATACCAGTCTAGAATATAAACTTGTTTGTAAAATGTTATGGAAATAGAAAATAATGAGTAATCTTTGTAAAAATAGGCAACGGTGGATGGAGGGAGGGAAGTTCACAAAAAGTTTGAAGTGAAACACAATTTAATTTAACCCTTGAATGTTTAAGTATGAAAAGGGGAAAACTAACAGATGAAAAATGGGAGGAAAGGTCTATGAATATATCTGTAATAAAGTTACTATTATTAAACTTTTTATTGTTAGCATTATGAAGCCTCAATAACTAAAACCTCAGGCAGCTTGCAACACAGTCTGATGCACCAGACTTTTCCACAGACAAAGATGAACAGGTAAAGATGCCTAGGAGACACCACCTTCCTTGAGCCCAGCCTGCCCTCAGGTACTCTGATCTGTCATGAAGAAGGTTCCTTCGGCTTTTTTGCTCTCTCTCTCTGACAAGAGTCTGCTCTTCAGCCACAGAATAAGGGCAATTTCTTAGAATATCCCTTAGAGTTTCTAGGTCTCTCTGATTTTATCTGTAGTCTATAAGTAGCTTCAGATTGAGAGAAAAACTAGTGCTTTCATTCAGATTATTGGCAATTACTGTCTTACTGTTCCCCTAATTGAACTATTCTTACTCTCTTTGGTAACATACATGTTATACACACACACACACCCACACATATATAAATAGACAGACAGACAGAGAGGTAGATTTTTTTCTTTGAGTAACAGAGAGTAGATGGTCTAGGAAAGAGAGATTTGGCATTTATACAGCTATGACATTGACTTTAACATTAAAACATTATATTATAACAATGTAGCTATATTTTATATATTAAAACCAAAGCACAAAGTAAGAATCCAAGGATTCTTACTGTCTGAAGGTAGGAAAATTGTGCCTTTAGTGATTTTCTATGTTGCCCAAAGGGTAACTAAGTGGTGCAGTAGAGTGCCAGGTCTAGAGTCAGGAAGACATCTTCCTGAGTTCAAATCTGGCCCCAGATACTTACGAGCTATGTGATCCTGGGCAAGTCACTGTTTGCCTCAGTTTCCTCATCTTTAAAATGAGCTGTAGAGTGACAAACCACTCCAGTATGTTTGTCAAGAAAACCCCAAATGGGGTCATGCAGAGTTGGACACTACTGAGCAACAGTAGCATGAATTCCAAAGGGGATATATTTTTGTGTATCTACAGGCATAGCAAGTTTTCCAATTTGTTAAAGAAACTTGTGAGCCTAAAGTTGTATTTCACCTAAAACTGTGACATTTCAAGGATCGAATGAGATTCGGCTTAAATAATTAAAAATGGGTGTGAAAACAGAGTGCTAGTCTGCTCCACTCTGATGTGTGCTTTGATACTGGGGGATGCGGTGATAAAAACAACCTGCTTGCTCTTTCTGCTACATTTGTGGGACCAGAGTTTCTTTGACTCATGGGCAGCACTTATCAGCAAGATGCCTGAACTAGAAACATTCTGCCTTGGGGGCTTGACGAAATGGAAAACAAGTTTTTTGTGTCCTCCCATCTCCCCACACCATTAGCAGGAACAGTAAAACGAGGGAAAATTTGGCTTTGGGGAAGCAGTTTATGCTAGCCATCCACCTCTGAGACCTTTTCCTAATTATACTGCAGTGTTTCTTTGATTAAAAGTTCTTGTTACAACCCCTGCTTTGGCTGTCTTGTGGTTAAAACCATATATTTCATTGCCTCCTAAATATTGTTGGGTCAGACCAGGGAAGTGGATTACCAAGGGTGAAGAGTTCCATAACTTGCTTTCCCCTTCACAGAAATGAACTTTCTTAACTTCATAGCCCCCAGGGCAGACAGCTGTTGTATATTGGCTGAGCAAAGGTCATGAAGAGGTGAACAGTGTTTAGAGAAACCATTTAATAAATATTTTCGACATTGCAGATCATCAATGGGACTTACACAAACATATCAATTTGGACATCTACCCTCAAGGCTACTTTTCCATTGAGAGTTCACTGGTAATTTTAAAAATAGGAAGAGAAAGATGAAGTTCTTATATTAAATGTACCTGACATACAAGAGGCAGGTTTTGCCAAGTTTGGCATAGTTATATCTGTTCAAAAAAAAATACAACCGAACTGTGGCCATAAGTAGATGATCAAGATTACACACACGCACACAGACACACACACACACACACACACACACACACACACACACTCTGATCTAAGAAACAGAGACTTGGCACTTACACAGTTATGACATTAACATTAAAACATTATGTTACTGCAATGAAGCTATATTTCATATATTAATACTAAAGCACAATGAGGAAATATTTTAAACAGCCCCACACAAATATATATTCACACATACATAGAGACAGAAAGACAGACAAACATATAGATAGAGAGAGAGATAGATGGATTTTTTTCTTTGAGTAACAGAGAGTAGATGATCTAAGAGAGATTTGACACTCAGCTGTGACATTGACTTTATCATTAAAACAGTATATTATTACAATGAAGTTACGTTTTATATATCAATACCAGAGCACAAAGAACCATTTTCTCTCTCATATATAATATATAATAGCCTCATATAAATATTGATATTGACAAAGATAAATATATATCTAGCTGTGAAGTATGTGCAAGGAAAAGAGCATTCATGTTAGAGAAACTGAATTCAAATCCTGCCTTTATTTTAGTATCTATGTAGTAATTTAGTATCTATGGAGCTCTGGACAAATCATTTAAAATCTGCAAGGCCCAGTTTATTTCTTATCACTTCCTGGCTATTTCTGGATCAACTTTTCTCCTTTATGATCATGCTTCTCAATCATATTTCAATGGAATCATCTGCATTCTTTTCGAGGGTGTCTGAGCTAAGGTAGGTGAGCTTTCTCATTTCACCACTTAATTTCCAGGCCATTTCCAAACCATGCCACCTCTATTACCTCCCGCCCCTCACTCTGCCTTTTCCCCTCTTAGTTTTTCCTTATGTGCTATTTTCTTTTCCTTTCCTTTTTTTGTAATTTATTTATTTAACTTTTTACATTCATTTTCACAAAATATTGGGTTCCAAGTTTTCTCCCTATTCGTTCCCTCCCCCTACCCCAATACACTGAGCATTCTAATTTTCCCTATCACCAATCTGCCCTCTCTTCTATCATCCCTCCCTTCCCTTGTCCCCATCTTCTCTTTTGTCCTGTAGGGCCAGATAATTTTCTATTTCCCATTACCTGTATTTCTTATTTGCTAGTAGCAAGAACAATACTCGACAGTTGTTCCTAAAACTTTGAGTTCCAACTTCTCCCCATCCTTGCCTCCCCATCCATTCACTTTGGGAAGGCAAGCAATACAATATAGGCCATATCTGTGTAGTTTTGCAAATGACTTCGATAACAGTTGTGTTGTGTAAGACTAACTATATTTGCCTCCATCCTATCCTGCCCCCCATTGTTTCTATTCTCTCTTTTGATCCTGTCCCTCCCTGAATGTTGACTTCAGATTGCTCCCTCCTCCCACTGCCCTCCCTTCCATCATCACCCCCCACCCTACTTCTCCCCTTCTCCCCCATATAGTAAGATAGGTTTTCATACCAAAATGAGTGTGCATTTTATTCCTTCCTTTAGTTGAATGTGATAAGAATAAACTACATGTTTTTCTCTCAGCTCCCTTCCTTTTCCCTCCACTAAAAAGTCTCCTACCTGCCTCTTCTATG
>JAQQSK010006680.1:0-14320 GCA_028658325.1 Potorous gilbertii
TGATAAGTCCCTTGTGACTTCTCCTTGCTGTTTACTTTTTCATGCTTCTTCTCATTCTTGTGTTTGAAAGTCAAATTTTCTTTTCAGCTCTGGTCTTTTCATCAAGAATGCTTGAAAGTCCTCAGTTTCATTGAAAGACCATATGGAAAACATTTTTCACAAGTTTTTCTAGTAAAGACCTCAATTCTCAAATACATAAGAAAATAAGTCAGATTTATAAAAATGAGAATGATTCCTTGATTGATAAATGGTCAAAGGATACAAATAGGCAGTTTTCAGAAGAAGAAATGAAAGCTATCTATAGTCACATGAAAAAATGCTCTAAATCTATACTGATTAAAAATGCAAATTAAAACAACTCTGAGGTACTCCCTCCCACCTATCAGATTGGCTGACATAATGAGAAAGGAAAGTGACAAATATTGAAAGAGATATAAAAAAATTGGGACACTAAAGCATTGCTGGTGGAGTTGTGAACTGGTCTAGTCTTTCTTGAGAATAATTTAGAACTATGCCCAAAGGGAAATGAAACTGTGCATATTCTTTGATTCAACAATAGCACGATAAAGTGTGTGTCCCAAAGAGATCAAAGAAAAGGGAAAAGAACCTATAGGTACAAGAGTATTCATAGCATCTCTTTTTGCAATGGCAAAGAATTAGAAATTGAGGGGATATTCATCGACTGAGGAATAGCTGAACAAGTAGTTATTACTGTGATGGAATACTGCTGTGCTGTAAGCACTAATGACTAGGATGGTTTCAGAAAAACCTGTGAAGAACTGTATGAATTGATGCTTTTTGAAGTGAGTAGAACCTGATCGCAGAGTCAGCAATATTATGGCAATGAGCAATTATGAAAGACTTAGCTACCTTGATCAATACAACGATCTAAGACAATTCCAAAACACCCATGATGAAAAATGCCATCTACCTCCAGAGAGAGAACTGATGAGCTCTGAGGGCAAATTAAAACATACTTTTTTAGCTTTATATTTTCTTGATTGATTTTTTTTTGTCATATAATTAATATAGAAATTTTTTGCATGATTTCAGATCTGTAATTGATATCATATAGTTTGCTTTGTCAATGAGTGGGGGGGAGTAGAGAAAGGGGGATAATTCAGTACTCAAAAATTAAGATAAAAGAACATTAAAAATAAATGAATATATTTTTTAAAAGAAGCATTTGCCATAAGCTTGCCCAATTGGATGAGGAAAGCAGAACTGGACAAAATCCATGCTGAAGAAGGTGATATGATTTCAAATTGAAGAAAGCCCCTAATTCAAGGCTTCAGAACATGAAGACTAACGTATTTGTCTCTTTTATTCATTTCTAAAAATATGCATTGCTGATCTTCCAATGAGAGGGAAATTCTTCTGCTTTTTCTTTCTTATGGTAAAGCAGGAAGGATTCTGCCTGTACCTTTCACCCATTCTGTTTGAAGGGTTTTTTAGACCCTGTGGGTCAGGCTCATTAGTTATATGCCTTGCTACTCCTATAAATGCCTCTCTTTGGCATTTAAAAGCCTTCCACAATGTTGCCCCAACCTATCTTTTCAGCTTTATTATAAATTACTCCCCTCCATGCCCTCTATGGTCTACCTTTTGCTTATACACACATAGCATGTTATTTTCCATCTAAATGTGCATGAATGATTGATTGCCCATGTTTGGAACGTATTCAACTCTCTCTTTGTCATCAACTCATGGAATCCTTCATTTCCCTCAGGATTCAGCTGAAATACCTCCTTCTACCAAAAAACTTTCCTAAATTTCACAGCTGCTTAGTGCCTTCTCTTTCAAAATCCCTTTGTGTCTATCTTGTATATCTCTCTATATCAGATCTGTACAACATATGGCCCACAGGCCATTTGTGGCCAGTCGAAGGATTTTGAGTGGCCTGCAAAAAACGTAGGATTGCCACTGTGCACTCTCCCATTTGTCATGTGAGCAATGGCAACCAACCATCTGTAGTCTAATCTATCTGAAGTTTAGACTATTTTCATTTTGGCCCCTGCCTACTACCAAGTTGTGAAGGTCTGCTCTATATGTACATACTGTCTTACCTAATAGAATGTGAGCTTCTACAGAGCAAGGTGTGCTTGATGTCTGTCTTTGTGCCCCCAGTACCTGGCACATAGCAGGCACTTAGTAAATGTTTGTTGTTTGATCAATCTCGTCTTGTACGTGAGCAGGAAAGACCACAAACTTTTTTAAAGCAGGAAAACCTTTGTACTCCCTCCTTCCCCTATCTCTTTTGCCCTCCCTCAGATATTTATTTTCTCCATTTAGGGTCTATTCCCTTTGAATAAAGTATTTGAGAGGAAGCATGGTATGGTGGTGGCGAAGGAAGTGGCAATTTGCCAATAAAATCCAAAATGACTTCACAAAGAGGATACCTGAAATGACTGCACAACAACAAATAATAATATGGTGGAAAAAAATGGTACATTTGGAATTAGGAGATGCCTGGTTCCAAGTGTGAATCCTGTCTCTGGCACTTAGTACTTGTGTGAGTGTAGGCCAGCCATCTCATCTCTCCGACCTCCAATTAATTGTAGTAACAACTGTAACTCTTACCTCACAGGGTTAGAGTGAAGAACAAATGAGATAATTTATGAAAAGCACTTGGCTAGCCTTATATATCTCACTTATCATAAAAGATAGAAGCACCTCTCCAGACCTGTAACTAGGGCAGGGTAATCAGAGGTTTTCTTTAGGACACTGAATTTAAAGGACCTTGCTTTGCAAGATTTGACTGTACTTTTAGCTCTCCACAAAATATATACAAAACAGTTTATCACTTAGTAAGCAAGAATAAGTCTTTAAAACAGTAAATTAGCAATTAGTGGTCTGGATGATATCTTCCCCTACACTGCTGCTTATCCCCATAGTGATCTACCTGATGTCCATACATGTCCCTTGTTCTCGCTCTCATTCACTCTGTCAAATATGGATACCATTCATGCTTTTATTCTTGGGCACAAATACAACTATCTACAGCTGTAGTTATCAGTAAATATCCAAGAATTTTTATCCTTCTCTCATTACAGTAATTCAATTGTTCATATTCCTCCTTTACCTACTAATTGAAGCGATTTCAACTAGAATTAAAGTCTCAAAGTTCTGAAGTTGCTGATATCAGGAAATGTTGAAGAAGTCATGGAAATAGTCAAGTCTCTAAGGACTAAGAATATCACACAAAGCACAGAATTTATATGGTAAAATTTGGAAGGATTAGAATGTGAAGTCATTTATCTTAGCAATTGTCTGGTATGATAAGATTCTCATCAACTGGCCTCATTTGCATTTATTTCTAATAACTTCCTCCAAATAACACCTAGAGGTAAATACCTATTGAGATTTCTGTCTGTGCAGACAGGTAAGGATAAAGCCTGGAGTTATAACCTTCAAAAAATGCAATGTATAACAACTGATATGTAGCACTCTTTTAGTTAAGTATAAATTCCAATTTTCTCTTTCTGAATCTAAAAGAAAGGTAGTTTGTCATACCCTAATCATTCTTTGCTAGAGACTAGTTCCTTGTAAAAAAAAAAAGTAAAAAAATCAAAACTCAGAGACATATACTCTATTTCGGCACCAGAATGGAATAAAGAGCCACAATTAATCAACTAATAAAACATTTTTAAGTGCTCACTATGTTTGAAACCTGTCCCTTTCACCCATCTATTTGAAGGGTTCTCTCCCTGTGGGTCAGGATGATAAATTAAATGCCTTGCTACCTCTCTAAATGAGTTTCTTTAGCATTTAAAGCTCTTTAGGGCAGTTAGGTGGCACAGTGGATAGAGTATTGGGCCTGGGGTCACGAAGTCTCATTTTCCTGAGTTCAAATTCAGCAGCAGCCATTTACTAGCTGTGTGACCGTGGTCAAGTCACTTAACCCTGTTTGCCTCAGTTTCCTAATCTGTCAAGTGAGATGGAGAAGGAAATGGCAGACCACTCTATTATCTTTGCCAAGAAAACCCCAAATGGGGATATGAAGAGTCTGATACAACTGAAAATAACTGAACAACAAAAATGTTTGAATCTTACTTGAGTTACACAGACAAACTCCTGCTGCTATTACTATTACACCTACAACAACTACCACTACTATTCATTTATATAATAGTTATGTTTGCAAAGTGCTTTGCATATGTTATCTTATTTGGTCCTCACAATAATGTTGGGAGGCAGGTGCTATCCCTGTCCTTATTTTAGTTATTAGGAGACTGAGGCTGAGAGGCTAATTGACTTTGTCAGAATCACAAGGCTAGCAAGTATCTGAAACAGGATCTGAACTCAGATCTTCTTGACTCCAATATCTTCTCTCTCTCCACTATACCACCTAAAAAAGAGTGAATCCCTGTCTTCAAGAAGTTTGTTTGGTATTAGGGCAGATGAAGGAGAGGTACTGAATCTTTGATTGCATGGATGTTGGGAACTCTTTAAAAATGAAACTCCCTCTACCAATGCCGGTCAGAACCTTTTTTTAAGGAAAGAGTTGATTTTTCACTGGGCCACTCTAACCTCAGCCAAATTAGGGCAATATGAGGTTTTCTTTCCCATTGTAATCATGGCAAGAGGCTAGAAAAATTCTCATTGGGAAATAAATCATTCACTTTAGCAGAGGAAAGGTGTTTTATGCTTTTCCTCTCAGGCTGTTCTTTCTGTTTAGACACTAAGAAGGAAGGGAAAAGGTCAGGTGTACTCATCACCCAAGAGATTTTTCTCTCCTTCCAAACTTCAGGATCTATTAAGCAGATGAGAAGTTTCAGAACTTGACAGATTATCCTTGGAAGTATTAGACATCAATAGATACAGTTGTTGCCCTTAAAGACCAGTTTCGTGTATAAAGAGGGAAACAGATCTCTTACTGGGTTCACTTTCCGAAGAAAATAACCCTCTCCACCCCCTAATACTCTATCCCACCCCCAATGATAGGTGCCCTTAGCGACCAAGACCTCCCCACTCTACAGATGACTCTCCTCGCATTTCTGCTCTTAGTACAGAGAGACAGATGATTAGCTTTTTGTATTCTTTTCTTCCTGAGGGTATGCTGTCATCTTTTATTTTTTGACATTTTGAAAACAGCCAGGCCTAAAGTTAGCCTGATCAGCTAACTAGTCAACATGATTACAGGGCAATGATGGACATCTTCAGGGTTGGCTTTTGCCTGCTCAAAATGTCTTCTAAGTGAAATAGCAAATTGGTGAGTATGGTCATTATAAGATAAATGCATTTCTAGGAATTGAAAACATTTTGCTGTCCTGGCTCCACATGTATCAGGGTGGGTGATTATCTCACAGCTGTAGTCCCTTCTCTACTTCATGCATGTGCTTCTTCCCTGGGGATCAAAGGACATTGGATACCAGGTGACTTTCTTCTCTACAATCCTGTGGGTATTTTCAGCAGAGAGAATAACACAGAAGTCAGTATCTTGGATGTAGCCCTTCCCCAGCTCCCTTCACACACTATCCCTTTAGAACTGCAGCTGTAGAAATAGTAGGATTCAGAGCTAGAAGGAACTTCAGAGGTTATCTAGCATGATATTGTCATTTTTCAGATGAGGAGACTAAGGTCTGGAGATGTTAAATGATTTGACCAGGGTTATATAGGTGGTAAATAGTGAAGTCATTTATCACATCAGACTCAGATAGTATGTTGGTTATTTTTATTGAACTTTTTTTCATTTTTTCTCTTTGTTGCAAGGTGTTTCTCCCTGGGTAGAGGAGTGATGAAATGATATAAAAATTGCAGATATTGAAGAGGTGTGGTTTTATTTTTTAAACGAGTGAAGTTGGAATTCAAACCCATGTTTTCTTACTCCAGATATTTGTTGCCACTTCTAGATGGAAGAAATTTCTATCCTATCCAGCGGTATAGGTGTCTGTGTACTTAGCATGATGCAGGGGAAAAAACTCTGAACTCAAAGTCAAGATGTCTGTATTCTAGGACCTAACTCTGCCATAAACTTGCTGTGAGACCTTGAGTAAATTTCCCTAAGCTTTGATTTATTTCTCTTTAAAATTGTTTTGAGATGGGGATAGACTAGATGTTACCAAAGAGCCACTAGAATGTGAGCTCCTTATGGATAGGGATTATTCTTATGTTTCTTTGTATATTTAGGGCTTAGCATAGTGCCTGACAATTAGCATTTAACAAATGCTTGTTGAATGATCCTGTTTTACTCCCAATCAAAAATGAAACTATTACTTATTTGACATTTACATAGCATTTTAAGCCTTGCAAAAACTTTACAAACATTACCTCAATTTATCTGATAGACTTCCTAGCTAGTACACAATGAAGTATAGTAAACAATACATTAAATGCATTAAGTTCTCCCATTAAATTCTTTTCCCTTCATATAAGATAGTATCTTCCTTCTGACTAGTCTATATTTCCAATAAGATCTACCACTATCTATCTGGCAAATTCCTTTCACTGTTTAGCTTCCAGTCATTTCTTCAATCATCATGAAGGAAGGCCGGTTGAGTCATCATAGAATATAACAATAAATGGGTGAATAGATGCTATTGCTTGGAATACATCTCTTAATTCTCTCTAATTTCAGTGACAGGCACATAGGGAAAAAAATAGAATGTCTTTTTAATCTACCACGTTATTTACTCAGAATTTTTACTTCACAGTCTCCATTTCCTATTTTTGTCTTTGCTTATTTAAGAGCTCTATTTCATCCAGAAATCTAGAGTATTTTAGTGAGCAGATCACCTATTTCTTTTTCAATTACTTTGGTTGAATAACTGAGAATTTCCATATTGGTTTCAAAGAGGCCTTGGGCTGAATCAGCAGCATTCATATTGCTTCACAAATTATAAGCAATTACTCATTGGCTTGATATTGTCAATGTATTTTCACTCAAAAGACAAAAACAAAAAAAGAGGACACATTTAGAGGCAACTGGAAATGTGTAACCAGTGAACAATCCTATATACAAAAAAGAACTTCGAACACAAATGCAAACCAACATTTCCTATCAAGCCTATTGTTTCTTGTTGCAGGTATAAATGTCTCTGGTTATAAATAAGAAGAGTTGAATAGCCTTAAACATCCATTTATGGACAAAATGGAGATGATTTAAAAGTAAAAAGTGACAATCTGGAAGGATTGATCTATAACTGTTACTATAATGCTTTCAAGATCTCCTAAAATACTTTAGCAAACCACATCTATTTTTCTAAGGAAAGATTCTGAAGTTGTGGTATTTTTCATATTACTCTCATCAGTCAAAAGGCAAAAATAGAGGAGGAGCCTTTTGGAAACCTTATTAACTCCTGTACTATCATGGAAAATATGAAGCAGCTTTTAAGCTGAGTTCAAAACATTGCACCCAAAATTAGTTTGCACATTAAGGGAGAAATCAGGGGATTGCAAGGTTAAATCTAGGAATAAGTGGCATCACCTCAGGGAAGAAATCACAGCCTAATCACATAATACTAACTCATCTTTATAGAGAATTTTATAGTTTTAAAGTCTTCCCCTCCCAACAATCCTATAAGTTAATTCAATGTGTGAAACTGGACAGGTCTCTACCCCATGAGTTTCAGTTTCTTAATTTGTAAAATGAGATGTTTGGGCTAGATGACTTCTGTGGTATCTTCCAGCTTTAAATTTATGATCTTTCTCTTTCTTATAACTGTATAATTGTAGCTAGTACAGATATTTTCATCTTTCTTTATATGGGGAAGAAACAGAGGCCCAGAGAGATGAAATCACTTTTCCAAGGTCATATAGTAAAAGAAAATGTCAAGATTCAAAGACAGGTTTGAGGGCGTCAAAGTGCTCTTTCTATTAAACCATACTGTTTTGAAACATTGAAAATTCTTCTAATGTCTAAAGACTTGATACTAGGAGAGACTGTAGGAATAGGATGGCATGTATGTGCTTGGCATATAATGTAGAAAAATTCTAATCTCACATGAGTACACATTTGACACATTCCCCATTTCTGAAATGCAATTTTAATAAGGTTTGCAAAATTTTCAGGAGTATTCTGAAGTCATACTTCTGCATATGCATAGATTCAAAATAATATTTGGAAGTTGAGATTGGGCTTTTATTTTTAGCAACTTTCCTTCCTTTCATATTCATTCTATCCAGATATTTCACTCTATCCAGATCCTCATTGCTGTTCTCTATTGCAGGAAACAAGTCCCCAATGTGAGAAATGTGCTCACCTTAAACAAAGAACAATACTTGTTGGAAATCAGGAAAGCTTCTGTTAATTTTGATGTTCATCCCCCCTGCATGAAGGTACAGCTCCAAAGGGACAACTACCATTATTCAGATCAATGCAAACCTTCCTATACTGTTTCAGATTCAAATCTCCCACCTTGTGGTCTATGGGGTAAATGAAGCCTCCTGAACACCTCACTTTATGTTGTTCTATCTGATAGCCTTCTCCTCAAACAACTTGTCAAGCCTGTGCACAAGTTTCTCACCTTTTAGGGATCATATTAGGTCACAACTCTGGTTAGCTGCTATCACTTAAAACTGTGAGGAGTTTTAACTCTGTGGAAACAGAATTCCTTCTTTTGTTTTCCTCATCTATAGATTCCCCTACCTCCCATACTAGATCATTTTCAGGCCTTTCTAAGTAAGTTGAATGGTCTTAATATCTATTCACAATCTTCTTCTTCACCTGAACATATACTTGGAAATTTACACACACACACACACACACACACACACACACACACACACACACACACAAAAATATACATATAAAATGATGGTCTTTCAAACCCCTTGTCTTCTTAATTCAGCATGATCAAATTCTGAGTTGTACTTGTGCTCTCCCTTGTGTCAGACAAGGAAATAATAACGTCCTTGATCTCATAATCCAAAAGTATTCTACCTGCATGTAATTCAGAAATCCCTCTGACTATAGCGTCCTATTCTTCCTTCTTCTAACCTGTACTTTTTCTAGATCTTTTATTCAATCATTGCATTGAATTCTTTGACCCTTTTTCCTGTTACTGATCAGGCTTTTCCAAAACCAAACCTACATTACTCCCACAATTCACTTCTTTTGTTTCTAATCTCATGCCCCTGAATGTGACTAGATGTCGTACAACTGTGATGACCAGAACAACCGCAAAGTTGTTATCTAATTTCAAGTGGGACTCTTAATGGCTGCCTGGCAACACTTTTGAATCCATATTGCACCTTCTACAAGTGTTTCAAAACTCTTTCTTATGTTATCTTTCTTCCTCTCAGAAGAAGCTGGTGCCTTGTACTAGTTAGGACTGAATCTATCCTGACTTCTCTTCTCCCTGATTCTACAGTTCAAATTGTTTCAAGAAGATCCCCTATTCTCTCCTTTACTCCAATCTCCAAGAAGTGGTTTCTCAAGACAAGATTAACCTTTCTACTTTTACCTTTTATCCCACCCCCTCCTATCTATGCTGGCATCTTACACATTCAACCACACCCTTTCTTTTCTGACTCTCCAATCTTTCCTTACTCAGTGGCTCTTTCTCTGATGTTTGCCAATATGCCCAAATTTATGTTAAAAAAAAATCATTCATGGGACTATACCATCCCCTGAAGCTATCATGCTGTACTCTCATTCCATGTATAATGAAACTCCTAGAAAACAATTGTCTATATTTATTACCTCCACTTCCTCAATTCTACCCACTTTTAAACCCTTGGCTTTGCAAGCAATTTAGCTTCTGATCCTGTAACTTGAAGCTCCAGGGATCTTTCAAATGCTAAAGTCAAAGAATCATCCACAAAGAATCGTGACTTCTCTGCAAAGACAAGCAGTTGAATGCCCCCCTTCTTTGACACACTGCTCCCTTGGTTTTCAAGACACTGGTCTCAATTAATTTGCCTCTCCCTTGAACCATTAGTTTTAAGTTTCATAGAAATGAGTGTTTCCCAGAGTTCTGTCCTACATCTTCATTTTCCTCTACACTGTATCCTTTGGGTTCAATCATCATCTCTATGCAGATGATTCTCAAATGAACATGGACAGCCTTCATTTAGCTACTGTCAGATATGGAACAAGTTGAAGAAAGATGAACACTAAAAAAAAATGCATAGATGTGCATCACTTTTAGCAACATGTTTTATATTAAGAAAATTGGATCAGAACCCAGATTGCAAGAGGCTAGGGAAGAAAGCAAATTGTATAGAGGTAGAGGCAAACAATATAGCCTATTCTGTGTAGGAATTTGCAGTGAAAGAGGCAGAAAATATAGGATAGTAGTTTGAGGGGATAACTGTCCAAAATATAGTTTTTGTTTGTTTATCTTAGGATGCTAGAAAACTGAGCATGTTTAAAGAACAAGGAAGGAGTCTGTAGATAGGAAGAGATTCAAGCTGAAAGGGATAATGAATGATCACTAGGGAAAGCTCTTGTAGGAGATGGGAGGAATAGGATTGATATCACAAATCAGAGGGATTACCCCTGGCAATGGGAATGGTCACCTCATCCTCTAAGAACAGAGCAAAGAAAGGGTGATGAAAGGAAGATCTAGAAGTATTTGAAATATGGAGTAGAGGATATGATAGAATTTACCTGGGATAACTACTTTTTCTTTTATCAAATTGGGATTGTGCTCATCTCTGAGGGAGTCTGTTTCTAGTATTATTTTTATGTTTTTGTTTCCTTTAAAACTTTCAGATAGGGAAATTTCATGGGCTTCCTCTTTTAGTCTTCTTCATCAAAAAATACTACTTGAGAAGTCATTCCTTATTAACATGACTTCACTTCAGCTGAGTACCTTTAGTAACAAAGCATCTCAGTTTACTAATTTTGAAAATATGGCAATTTTATATTTGAATTTTCCTTGTTGGCCCAAAGATACATGAATACTCTGAGATAGCACTTAAAATAACAACCGCCCCTAAGACTCAATGGTACTCAGAGAAACGATTAGTGGATTGCTCCGAACATAAAGATTTCTTATATTATTCATAAAACGTCAAAAAAAAATAGCTTCCTTTCCCTTGGAAGGAATGCAGAAATACTTTTAAATAAAATAAACTCACTCTGTGGTGTTCTATAGCTTTCTCCTCACATTGGGAACAAGGGAGTTTTGGCACACTGAAAGAATAATAAAATAGACATACAAAAATAAAATTTAACGAGAAATCAAATAACACAAACCATCCTCATAAAAAAGAAATAGGGAAACGAAAAAGAGCCAAGAAAATTCTTGACATTGGTGCTGATAATGATATGCCAGTTCTCAGTTCATAAAACTAAAAAAAATACACACACACACACACACACAAAATAAACATGAATATGAAAATACCAGTTATCATTAAATTATGGATTGAAATGCTTTTAGAACTGAAAAACGGAAATGCCAGTTTTGTGATTTGAAATTTCTATATATACGTGTATATTTATAACTGAGAGTAGGATTTGTCATGAGGAGATTTGACTCATACTCTTAGCGAGTACCCCTAGCAGAGTAACCTGTCCCTTTCCACCTGAAACAATGCCAATGGTGTCTTATAACAGAAAACCTAAGAGAGACTTGCCTACTGCCAGAGAGGAGTCTCAAGATATAGCTCCCAGAATCTTACAGAGTTGAGGTAACAAAAGGAGTTGCAAGTAAACGCATAGTATCTGAAGATGGGGGATCCTGCTCAGGAGATGACAGGCCTCAAAGACAAAACTGCTGGTTTTAGTGTATGAGTTCCAGTTCTTCTCGTTTTGTTTTGTTTTAAAAAATTATTTATTTTCATCAGTCTTTTCTATTTAAATTTTGAGTTCCAAATGCTCTCCTTCCCTTCCCACCTTTTGAGAAAGCAAGCAATGCATCAACTATCCATGTGAAATTGTGTAAGACTTATTCCCTTATAAGCCATATATTTTTTAAAAAGTGAGAAAAATAAAGTAAGAAAATTTTTCTTCAATTTTCACTCAGAATTCATCAGTTCTCTTTCTGGAGATGGATTGCATTTTTCATCATGAGTCCTTTGGAATTGTCTTGGATCATTGTATTGATTAGAGTTGCCAAGTCTCTCAGAGTTGATCATCATTACAGTATTGAAGTTACTGTGCACAATGATCTCTTGATTCTTCTCACTCTTACAGTATAATAGCATTCCATCAAAATCATGTCACAACTTGTTCAGCCATTTCCCAATTGATAAGCATCCCCTTGATTTCCAGTGTCAGCACAAAAAGAACTGCTATAAATATTTCTGTACATATAGGTTCTTTCCTCTTTTCTTTGATCTCCTTTTATTTGATTTGGTGGTGATATTTATGGGTCAAAGGGTATGTACAGTTTTATAACTCTTTGGGCATAGTTCTAAACTGTTCCCCAGAAGGATTGCACTTGTTCGTAACTTCTCCATTAGTTTCCCAATTTTCCCACATCCCCTTGAATATTTGTCATTTCTGATAGGTGTGACATGGTACCTCAGAGTTGTTTTAATTTGCCTTTTTCTAATCAGTAGTGGTTTAGAGGATTTTTCTTCCTATAGATAATTTTCATTTCTTCTTCTCAAAACTGCCTGATCACATTCTTTGACCACTTACCAATAGGAAAATAATTCTTATTTTTATAAATTTTACTCAGTACTATACTTGGTATGTATCTGAGAAATGAGGACTTTATCAGAATAACTGACTGTAAAAAATGTGGTATTATTTTATGATCTATGGTACATTTTAAACAAAATATAGTTTCCCTGATTATCTCTTTTAATTCAATCTATTTTTTGCTTTTGCTTTGTCTGAGATCATGATTGCTACTACCATCTCTATATTTCAACTGAATCATATTAGATACTGATTTAGTCCTTCATTTTAACTCAATATTTTTTTTTCTATTTCAAATGTGGCTTTTGTAAACAATATATTGTTGGATTTTGGTTTCTAATCCTTTCTGCTATCTACTTCTGTTTTATGGGTGAGCTCATCTCA
The DNA here is from genome assembly GCA_028658325.1 of Potorous gilbertii. NCBI lineage: Eukaryota > Metazoa > Chordata > Mammalia > Diprotodontia > Potoroidae > Potorous > Potorous gilbertii. Next base: position 12,923 of record JAQQSK010006680.1, read on the forward strand.
TTCACATTCACAATTGTGATTGCTAATTGTTTATTTCCCTCCATCCCATTATCTTTTGTTCTTCTTTTCTCTCTCTTTTTATGCTGGCCCTCCTCAAAAGTCTATTTTGTTTCTAATCATTGCCTCTGTTAATCTGGTCTCCCTTTTATCATACCAGTCTTTCTCTTAACCCACTCACCTCCCATTTCCCTTTTGGGTAAGTTACATTTCTATATACACTGTGTTTATGTGTGTATTATTGTGTGTGCATATATATTACATTTTCCCCTCTTCGTTTTTTTTTTTTTTTATAAATTTATTTATTTAACTTTTTACATTTATTTTCACAAGATTTGGGGTTCCAAAATTTTCTCCCCATTTGTCCCCTCCCGCCTCCCCAATATATTGAACATTCTAATTACCCATATCACCAATCTGCCCTCTCTTCTTTCATCCCTCCCTTCCCTTACCCCACCTTCTCTTTTGTCCTGTAGGGCCAGATAACTTTCTATTCCCCATTACCTGTATTTCTTATTTCCTAGTAGCAAGAACAATACTCAACAGTTGGTCCTAAAACTTTAAGTTCCAGTTTTTCCCCATCCCTCCCTCCCTACCCATTCCCTTTGGGAAGGCAGGCAATTCAATATAGGCCATATCTGTGTAGTTTTGCAAATGACTTCCATAATAGTCGTGTTGTGTAAGACTAACTATATTTCCCTCCATCCTATCCTGCCCCCCATTGTTGCAATTCTCTCTTTTGATCCTGTCCCTCCCCAAGAGTGTTGACTTCAAATTGCTCCCTCCTCCCATTACCCTCCCTTCCATCATCACCCCGCACCCTGCTTATCTCCTTCAACCCCACGTTCCTGTATTGGAAGATAGGTCCTTTAGTCGAATGTGATGAGAGTAAACTAAATGTTATTTTTTCCCTCAGCTCTCCTCATATTCTCTCCACTAAAAACTCTCCTGCCTGCCTCTTCTATGAGAGATGATTTACCCCATTCCATTTCACCCTCTCTCCTCCCAGTACATTTCTCTCTCACTGTTTACCTTGATTTCTTTTAAGATATGATCCCATCCTATTCAATTGACTCTGTGCTCTCTGTCTCTGTGTGCGGGTGCATGTGCGTATGTGTGTGCATGCACACCTGTACATGTGTGTGTGTACATGTGTTTGTATGTGTGTGTGTGTGTGTAATACCACCAACTACCTAGATATTGAAAAATTTCAGGAGTTACAAATATTGTCTTTCCATATAGGAATGTAAACAGTTCAACTTTGGTAAGTCCCTTGTGACTTCTCCTTGCTGTTTACTTTTTCATGCTTCTTCTCATTCTTGTGTTTGAAAGTCAAATTTTCTTTTCAGATCTGGTCTTTTCATCAAGAATGCTTGAAAGTCCTCAGTTTCATTGAAAGAC
>JAQQSK010006681.1:0-14319 GCA_028658325.1 Potorous gilbertii
ACCTGATGGTAAGCAGTTTTCTTCCTCGTCAGAGAGGAAGGACAGAATCATCTGGTCCCGAAGAAAGTAACCTTCTATGGTCTTATTTTTTTTCCCTTTTCTGGGCATTTTCCCAGTCAGTTACTTGCCTTCTGAGAGTCCTCTCCACCCTCGCCTAGGTCTGCCCAGCTGGTGCTTGGGGTCTGAGATTCAAATCCTGCTCCCCAGCCTCAGGGCTTTTGCCAGCAGGCCTGGCTGCTATTGAGGATAAGATTAAATCAGGTTCTCTGGTGGGGGCAGGGCCATCTCCCAGGCTCAGTTCCCTCAGGGGGTTTATGCAGAGACCTCCTGTAATGGAGCTGCTGTCGAGCTCCTGCCTGCTCTGGGAGCCTCTGGCCGCCTGCTGCCTCTGTTGCTGCCTCCTGAGGGGGCCTGAGTCATGGAGACACCCCCCTCCCCTCTCAGACCGTCCAGACGTCTCTTTCACTGACCAGTGCATCTGTGGGTGGAGGGACCTTTGCAGCTGTTGGAGATTCTCTCCCTGAAGCCTGCTTGGATCTGCTCGTTCCTCTCCATGCCATGAGTCCAGGGCAGGGCTGGGCTGTGCTCCTGCCCGGTGCGTGATGGACATTTGGGATCGGTTTTTCAGGGCTCTCTGGAACAGAAATCTCCTTCACCCCGATGCTGCATGGCTCCACTGTTCCAGAATTTGTTGGGAGTTCTTTTTATAGGTAATTATGGGCTGTGGGTTCGGAGCTAGCATATGTGCATCTTTCTACTCCACCATCTTGGCTGGGGGTTATTTTTAGCAAAGCTACTGGAGTGGTATGCCATTTTCTTCCCCAGCTCATTTTACAGATGAGGAAACTGAGGCAGACAGGCTCAAGTGACTTTCCCAGGATCTCACAGCTAGTAAGGGTCTGAGGTCAAATTTGCATTCAGGTCTTTCTGACTCTAGACCTGATACTCTATCCACTGAGCTACTTCATGAGAAAATATTAATAGCTTAATTGATATTGTGAGTAGTCTAAAAACAATACAGTTTTTAAATCCCTCTGCCCCTGCTTCCACTCTGGCACTTATTGCAGAAGCAAAAAGGCTTATTTTGAATTGTTCTTTTTTTCTGGTGAGTTTTCATGACCAAAGGATCCATCATTACTGTTTGAGCTACTACTGGTGATGGGTCCTTAGTCCACTGTGAGGATCACTCTTGAAGTCTGTCTAGTATTTAGAACCTAACAGAGCTTGTATTCCACTTAAATATCCTTTGGGAACCCAGAACCACTTCCGTTCCATGATGAGACATCAGAGGATGAAGTTGTGGAAGACTTTTTTACTGTTATCCCTCCCACATTTCATCTCATTCAGTTAAATCTGTTGCTATAACCTGAAGAGCATCCTTTGGATCTGCATTTTGTTATCCAACCTGCTAACTACTGCTCCCAGCCTTGAACCAGTCATAAATCTGATCAGCATGTTATCTGTGCCATCAACCAAGTCATTGATAAAAATGTTGAAGAGAGTTGGGCCAATTGGTTCAAGGACTTGAAAGCCTGTGTACTAAGGAATTGGCATTTAATGGAATAAATAATCAAGAGCCTTTACCTACTGCGAGGAAACTGCTTAGAAGACTGGATTTTGATTGAGTAGTCAAGTGGAGTGGTTGGGGAAATCCTTTGAACTCAAAATCTCCTATAGAAACATCTAAGTTTTGGAAAGACATGGACATGAATAACACAGGATCAGGAGGGCAGAGATGGATTTTAATCTGCATCAAGTGATGATATAACTCCATGGAAGAGATCATAGATCCATTGAAGTAACAAGTGACTATTCACAGTGAAGGGTTGGAGGGTCTGTATGTGGGTGAAAGAAAGGGAGAGTCTTTTGAACTATACGTCTCCCATTGAAAGGATAAGAAGAATAATTAGTTCATAAACAATGCTGTTTGTTACTGGGCCTGAGAGAAGGAAGGAAAAGAAGCGTCAGGGATGGGACAATCAATTCCCTTTGAGATGTTGGAGGAAGCAAGAGAGCTGCATTGCCCCATTTTAAAACTGTGAAGAAAGAAAAAGTTGTGGAGAATGAGATGGTGGAAGAAGGCTCACTAGAGATATATTTTGATATGTCAATTTATTTATTCTCTAGTCATTTTTTCACTCATGCCTGATGCTTTGTGACCCCCTTTGGGGTTTTCTAAGCAAAGATAGTGGAGTGGTTTGCCATTTCTTTCCCGAGCTCATTGTACAGATGAGGAAACTGAGGCAGACGGGCTTACGTGACTTGCCCAGGGTCACAAACCTAATAAGTCTGAGGCTAGATTTAAACTCATCCAGAAGAGTCTTCCTGGCTCCAGGTCCAGTGCTCTATCCACTATACCATCTCTCTGCCTCATGCCAGCTTAATTAGAACCCAAATTCTGAACGTCTTTTTTCTTTATTTCTTGAATTTGTCCTGTTTTACTTTTGTTTAATAAAAAGGATTTATTGTTGTTGCTATCTCACCCTAACTAGTAACAATTAATCATAATTAATAACAACAAATTATCTTTTCTATAGCTCTTCAAAAGTGCTTTACAAAATGATTTCACTTTGTCCTCACAATAACCCTATAAGGGGCGGCAGTGGCAGGTATTACTAATATCCCCATTTTACCTATGAGGAAATTGAGGCAGACAGAGATTAAGTAACTTATCCAAGATCACAGAGCTAGTAAGCATCTGAGCCAGGATTTAAACTGAGGTCCTTCAATTACTTACTTGCTGGGTGACCCTGAGCAAGTCACTTAATCCCATCTGCCTTAGTTTCTTCACCTATAAAATGAACTGGAGAAGGAAATGGCAAGTCATTCCAGTATCTTTGCCAGGAAAATTCCAAATGGGGTCATGAAGAGTCAGACCTGACTAATCAACTAAACAACATCAACAATCTTCTGATTCTAGGTGCAATAGTCTACAAATACGGCAACACCTCCCTGGTCTTCAGTGATTGATCAGATTTAAGAAGGGAGGTAATTCTGGATGGTGGAAATGACAAAATGAAGCTAATTGTGGAAAGTTTTTGTTTTATGGATCTTTGACAAATAAACAGTGGGATTTGGGGCGCACCTAGTAAAACACTGTGCCTAGAGACTCAGAAGGATGTGTTGGATCTTTGCAGCAGTATGTAATTTAATCTTTTACTCTAGCGTCATACCTCATAAATATAAAAGGCAAGATGGCAGAGGATGACTCACTACACCCCTATCAAGAATTTCCTTCAAGAAGCAGCATGATGTGGTGAAAAAAGCATTGGGTGAATTGGAGAGTAAAGAACTGGGTTCATATCCTAACTTGGCTACTTAACTAACTAGAGAAATGGCTATGCTATGAGCAAGTGACAACTTCTCTGAATTTCAGTTGCAAGATATGGATGACCAAGTCATGGAATATTAAAATTAAAGGGGAAGTTTAGGGGTCACCTGGTTCACACATCATAGATGTGCTGTATCACATGAGACTCTAGACAATGAACTGATTTGCTCAAAATCATGCCAAAAGTAGCAGAGCTGAGACTCCAGTTCAGACCTTCTGACTCCCATTCCAAAGTTTTACTCATCATGCTTTCTAGTTTCCTCATTTCCTAGAATCCTAGGATTTAGAGGTAGAAAGGACTTTAGAGATCCCCACTCTAACCTATTCATTTTGCAAAAGTGGATTTGGACAAATGACATGGCAGGAAGCATGAGAATAAAGATTCCTGGCTAGGTCTTCTGATCCTAAATCCCAGTTCTTTTCCCATCATCCCACCATTTTCTCTTCATTTCTTTGGGTGCATGCAGTGATCTGTATATTCTTTTATACATTATTGATGTCTACGTTAGAGTGTGAATTCCTCCTGTGTGTCCCCTACAATGCTGCCTTGTATCCATCTTGGGAAAAGTTACGTTTGTCCTTTGTTCTCAAAGAGGACCATGACATCATGGAGGTGATGATTTAAGTGAGGGACGGCTGTGCAAGGTCACTATCCTCACTTTTTCCTCAAGAGCTATCTGGGTCCAGTGGCTAGATATTCATTATGATGACTGGAGAAGGCCTAGGTTGCAAAGGGAGACCATGGCCCTTGTAGGCTAAGGTCTAAATAGGCCTCTTTAAGAAGTGAGTTAAGGGATGGCCCCTTTAATAAAAGAAAAAAAAAATAACAAAACTGGAAGGGAAAGACTCTGAGGTTTGCTGGCCAAAAGAGAAATAGTTACTATTTACGTTCACTCTGGTAGAGGAGGTTGGATAATTCCTTAATTTGTTTGTCCCTCAGTATTTAGGTATTTAGTTGGCATTATATTTACTGTCATAATATACTAAAAATTAGAGGGACCTTAGGAATCATCAATTCCAAACTTTTTTTTTTATAAACAGTGAGATAAAAGACCTAGGTTTCTTTAAAAAACTCTTGCCATTTTTTTGTTTTTTGTATTCCCTTAATTTCTGAACATAACCTTTTTCACTGAGCCATCTCTTCTAACAGAAAATAGACAGGAGTAGGAGCCATTCAGCAAAAGTAGCCAAAACACAGAATCTAACAGTAAATGCATGCAATGTTTCACAACCTAATCTTCTCTACAAAAAATGAAAGTATATTTTCTCTTTTGCTTCCGACCAGGGTCAATGATTATTAATTAAATCATGTCAAGTTTTAGGATTTCTTCTTTCTGTTTCCATTTTTGAAATCATTTTGCACATTTTCTTTCTGATCCTTCCTGCTTTACTTTGCATCAGTTCAGATATCTTCCCAGGCTTCTCTGATCCTAGTAGCATTGTAACATTCCATTCCATTAATGCACAACAACCTATGTAGGCATTTGCTAATGATGAGCAAGTTGCCTAGTTTTACAGGATCATAGGCATAGAGCTAGAAGGGATCTTAGGTGCTATTTATGTCAACATACTCATTTTATAGGCATGGAAACTGAAGTCACATGGAATAATGGTATTAATAGCAAGCATTTACTCTGTGTCAGTGCTATGCCAAGTGCTTCTCATTTATTATCTCATTTTATCCTCCCAACCCTAGGGCATAGGTGCTGTTATCATTCTCATTTGATAGTTTAGGGAATTTAGGCAAGCAGAGGATAAGTGATTTACCCAAGGTCATACAGCTAGTAATTGTCTGAGGTAGGATTTGAACTCAAGTTTTGCTGACTCCGGGCCCATTGCTCTATCTACTTTGCCACCTAATTGCCTCACATAGAGGAAAGTGGAAGGGTCAGAATTTGAACCTAGGTTCTCTGACTCTACTCTGTATTTCTCCCAGAGAAACAAAATTGGGGTTGGTGGTCAGCGGTCTCTTCCCACACAGGCAAATGATTACTTCCAGCGTTTCCTGACTGTTAGCCCAGGGTTCTTTTCACTATTTCATGTCACCCTCTTATCTCAACTTGGATCGGTCACTGGCCTCTTGGGTTTCACACACTCAGTTATTTGTATTATGGGGAAACCATAACACTCCATTTCAAAGCTGAAAATTGGTTCTACCTGGAAAGCAGATATAAGCTTGGTCTTCTCTTCAGCCTCCTGGGCTTGGCCAATGCGTGTGCACATGCGCGCGCGCGCACACACGCCAGATTGCCAAGCCTTCCAGCCTCTGTCCTTTCTGCGGGGATTGCAGCCCAAAGCCTTTTACAAAACTGTCTTCTGAAGGCCCCTTGGCTGTCCTGTTTGTAAAACCATTCACAGTCAGCCTGCCTTTCATTTCCTTAATCTTAAATTGCATCAAAAAGGGAGAGATTAGAGGTAAAACCTCAATAAAGGACTGAACAAAAGCCTGCTCCCACATTGGATTCTCACACCTAGCTCTGCCTTTTTTCCCCTCCCTCTTCTCTGATAGACTGAGTGTATGAACCTCTATTTTTTTTTTAACTTAGATTAAAACACTATTTAGAAAAGGCCATGCAAGTTTGAAGTCACCTGTGGTTCATACATTAAACATCAAATGTACATTAACTGTGAATTATGGTCAGGAAAAAGTAAATCCTTTAATGCCGTTTTCTGTGTTCCACTGGCTGTAGCTTAGCATTAATGGCCCTCTTTGCGACTCAGTCTACTTTGACTGCTTCTTAGTATTTTTAAGTATTCCTTGCCATTCAGGATTTCCATTCTGCCCCACTGCAAAAATAGGGTCCAGAGAGAGCAGAGAGTTCTAGTGATGGTTGTGTGAGTCCAGTGAGTAGCTTCTTCTCTTGGAGCAGACAGCTAGTGGAGCTTTTTGTTGGAAAACCTCTTTGTGGCCTCCGATTTAAGCACTTCTGTTCTGTGTAAATATGTTTGCAAAGTCAATTTATGGAAACCTACAAGTGTTAGGAAGGGGACTGGTTGTACTTACATCAAGATCTTCATCAGAATGCAGTATATGGATGGTAGGGGGATTATTTTATCAATGGATTATGGATATGGATACAGATTATTTTATCAAGACGTGTTAAACTTTTACATGAAAGCAAGTATCTCCTGATAAATGGTCTTCCAGCCTCAGCTTGAGCCTTCTCAGTAATGTTTGACAAATGCCTATAGATTGCTTGATGGATATGAAAGAATACAGTTTCTCAGTTTCTCAGACTTGGAAAAAACAAAGGCCATCAGACTCAAAACTTACATGAATAGGAATCCCTCTCTGGGCAAATAGACCCCTATGGGCTTCTTATTGACTTAGAAAACCACAAATTAACGTTATCTATATTGCATTATATTTTTATTGATTTTATTAGACACTTCTCAATACATTTTAATCTGTTTCCCACCTTACTTGAAGGCTACCATTTTGACACTTCTGTCTACAACATTTACATCAAGTGGTCACTTGGATTCTTTTGAACATCTGTTATAGAGAACCCATGGCCTTCTAAAGAGGCTCACTGAACTAGTCACTGACAAGTTTTCCTTATCGAGAACTGAAATCTGCCTTTCTGCAACTTCTATCTATCATTCCTAGTTCTGCCTTCCTGGGCTTGGCAGAATGAGTGTAATTCTTCCTTTGCATGACAGGCCTTTAAATACTAGAAGACAGCTATCATGTTCCACCTAAGCCTTTACTTCTGCAAGCTAAATAGGCATGGGGGTACCTTGGGAAAAGCTGTGGTTTTGCCTTCAGAGAATTTGGGTTAAAATCCCCATTACTTACTACTTATGTGACCTTGAGCAAGTCACTTAACTTTTCATGACCCTAGTTTCCTCATTTTCTAGATGAAGAGGTGGAATGGTAACTAAGGTCCCTTCCAGGTCTAAATTAAATATCCTACACTTCCCTAATTGACATGGTCTCTATTCTCACTATTTTGGCTGTCCTCTTTAGAATCTATTTCAGTTTATCAATGTCTTTTTAAAAATATGGCACTCAGTTTAGGCTTTCTAATTGCCAGTAAGTTCTCCCTTACATTAATACCCAAAATGTGGCTTAATTTATTTTTCCACCTGGAATTATACATAAAAAACAATCAAATCCCCCTTTCTCAGGATAGCCCTACATATATTGTAAGATATCTGTTCACTCTCCTCCCTTTCCTCTTGTAAGCTTTTCTTCTCCAGGCTAACTACCTTCAATTCCTTTGAATTTTCCTTTTAAGATTTCCTTCATTTGAAAACTCTTCAGCATGTTAGCATCTTAACAATCTAAATGGAAAGTTGGACTAAGGATGGAAGAATTATTAACAGTAGGCTGACCATGCTGACAAATTGTATGGTCATGGCAACCTGTGAAACAGAATGCAATATTGGACCTACAGTAAGCAGAAGCAGGTACAATATTAACATACATATAATTGGGAAGGGATTGTTCATCACAACCTCCCTACCTTGCATTTGAGGGTAAAATCAAGTCAGTTCTTCCCCACAGGTTTCCTGTGGTCAGTAGGGGTTTTCCTTTAACTCTGATTTTCCTTCCTGGCTTCATGTTTAGGTCAAGAGATGTTGTGCAACTACTGAAATGGCCCAAACCTGCAGAAATCCTCTGTTTGCTCATGTCAAAGGGAGAAGATTGGATTACATAATCTTGGAGGTTTCTTGATGACCACCTATTAAGGATGCTCTAGACTGCAGGGGTGGGGAACCTGTGGCTTTGAGGCCTCAGTTTCTGTATCTATAAAATGAGCAAAGAAATGGCAAACCAATCCAGTATCTCTGCTGAGAAAACCCCAAACTGTTTCCCCACCCCTGCTGGAGAGTAGGCTGCTACAAGGGGTAAAGGGTTAGACTATATAACATTTTTGTTTTCATTTAGTCGTTTTTCAGTCATGTCTGACTCTTTGTGATCCAATTTGGGGTTTTCTTAGCAGAGATACTAGAATAATTTTCCATTTCCTTCTCCAGCTCATTTTACAGATGAGAAAACTGAAGCAGACAGGATTAGGTGACTTGTCCAGGGCCATACAGCTAGTAAGTATTTGAAGTCAGATTTGAACTCAGGAAGATGAGTCTCTCTGATGCCGGAATCAGCACTACACCATCTAGTTGCCCCAGATGACATTTAAGGTCATTCAATTCTTACAACAACTATTAGAATCCTGTGATTCCAGTGTCACTTGCTAGTCATCTTCAAGTGATTGGGAGGGTAGGATTAAAAGGAAGTACCTTTGCCCACTTCCATCCCTAACTCACCTTCTCTCTTCTGGTCTTCTCTGCCTGTGGTTAGAACCAAGGGTGAATATAAAGGGTGGGAGCTGAGAAGGAGCACAGAGGAGAAGGGACTTGGAATGCTCATGGTTGATCTCTGGGGTTTCCACCTGATAGCCATCTGTTTTCAGTCGTGCTATCCCATGGACCACCCCCTCCCACTTCTCATCCACATCACCCTACGTACTCAGAAAGAGAATTTGCTGGAGATCTGCCACAAACGTTGGAATCCTTCTAATGTTGCTACAAAGGAAAATAAAGGAAAGTTTGAGCTCATCAGGCTTATTCTTATTTCTTCTTTCCTGCAGGCATCAGGTACTTTATAAACAGGGAAATTGGGTTTCAGAAATAGCACCTGTCGGTGGAAGTCAAGCACCCCTTCCCTGCCCCCGCCAGCACCAAACGGTCTTAATTAACTTTGGACACTTCTGCGCCTCACACTTTATTTCTGAATGTTATTGAAAGTTGTCAGAACTTGTCTCGCTTTTTTCTTTTATTATTAATGTGTAAATACAATGCCTCGGGAGTGTTACTAAAACACAGAATCTAATCCCAGGAGATTAATTTATGAACGCAGCATAGGGTGAAGCTCCAGCCTAGCGACAGTCGATTACTGTTGCTGAGAGACACAAGCACTGGCCCCACAAACCTACAGGGATCCAGGAGACGGGAAAAACAGAAAAGGAATATCCTGGTCCTTCACATCTCCCCACCACGCCTGGTTTCTCCTTACTCAGGAAAGCTGTGGAGAAAGAAAATTTCCCATGTTTGGAAACATACTTTCCCTGGGGAAGTTCTCTGGGAGAGTCAATCAATAAATCATTTCAATGGAATGGAAGTTCTCCGAGGACAGGGATCGTTTTTCCTCATGTCTGAATCACCAGAACTTAGCACAATGCCTTGTATATAGTGAGCACTTACTACATGCTTATTTTGAATTGGACAAACTTTTTACGGAGCGCCCACTTCTTTCTTTGCCCTATTCTAGCTTCTTTGTGAGGTTTTGGTGGGGATAGATCACAATTACTTAAAGATCTTGGGGAGTTTACCATCTTCTTGGGGAAATAGAGTATCTAGAACAATTAAAAAATGAAACAAGGCAGTAGACAGTAAACACTATCGAAGCTAGAATCATAGAAGTATCAGCGTGGAAGAATCCTTAGAGAACGTTCTAGCCTAGCCCAATCCCCTCATTTCACAGATGAGGAGATTGGGACCCAGACAGGGGGAAGTAATGACTTATCTAAGGTTATAGAGTAAGTTAGGAACGGGATCTAGAATCAGTTCTTTTGACTTTTAGCTCAGGATTCTTCACATACCAAATTCAGGATAGAGTTCATTTTTCGTCAAGGCTTTCAAGCTTTTTTGGAGGAAAAGAGCCTCGTTCTACTCTTGCATCTGGTCCTTGGAGGACAGTTAGAATCGGAAGACATGTCAGCAGTTATGTAGTCCAGCCCTCTCATTTTACAGATGAAGAAACTGAGACTTAGACCGGTGAAGTCTCGCTACAGGTCACACAAGTAATAAATGGCATCGAGTGTAACATGGTGCCTAAGATAATGTAGCTCCCTGGGGACTCCGGTGGAATCTCTTTCTCATGATGGAGTTGACCTTGGTTTGAGCCCACTACCACAGTGGATTCTATTAGCCACGCTGGAACTCTCTACACTAAGGGAAACATTTTATTTTTGCCTGTTTGGGATCTCCTTGGCTATGGAAAGGGAGGAGCAGCCCACCGCACGGGGAGGAGCTGCCTAGGTGAGTGCACAGCTGCAAGGGGCAGGTGCTTGGCAGGGCGTGAGAGTATAGATCTAAGGGGGCTTTGGGTGAGGCTTCACAAGGTTTGTTTGCAGAACTGATGGCTGCCTCCAGGGAACTAGCAGCTGGATGGGCGTGGGAAAGGGTCCCAGGAGATGAGTCCCAGCCCTAGCAGGCAATATGTGGTCACTTGGGAAGTTCAGCTAGAGATATTAGCAAGAACCTGGTCATAGGCATTGCAGGTCTCCCCTCCATCCTCTACCCCCGGTCCCTCATCCCTAACAAAAGCGGTGTGTCCGAGATTTTCTTCTTTCCCCTCAGCTGCTTGCGTTTCCAGGTGAAGAGTTCAGTGGAGGAAAGGGAGTTCCGAACTTGGGAGGGAAGGTCTGGGGGGCAAGTCAACTTTGGGCTCCCAGCTCTGGGGCTTAGGGAGTGACCGGGGGAAGCTTCCACAGGAGGGACGGGCCAAGTTCGGGGGATCCTGGCTAACCTACTCTGAGCGGGGAGAAGGTTGGTCCAACCTGGATGGGGTGGCTGGCTGGGGAAGCTCACCCTCCCCACAATCCAACCGCTTGCTCCTAGGCAGAAGGCATAAAAATAGACGGAAGCCCATCCCGCCGAGTCCTCATTACTGCAGGAGGTAGCCGGCGGGCCGAGGCAGCCGGCGGGGCCGAGGCAGAAGGAGCTTGCGCTGAGCCCCGAGAGCAGCCGTCCAGTGGCCTGGCTCTCCGATCCCTTCATCCGAGGGGTAATCACCGTCAGGATGCTGACAGGTCCTGGGGAGCGGTTGCAGGGCATGAACCGGCTGGAGATGCTGTTGGGCGATTTAGAAACACCAGCAGAAGCCCGTGCTGTTTTGGAGATGAACAGAACTGCCTCGCTGTCTTCTCTCCTTCCCCTTTCTTTTTTTCTTTCTCTCCCTCCTTCTGCCTCCTTGTGAAGTCCACAGAGACCGCTGCAAAGAGCAGAGGTACGCCTCTCTCCTCCTCTCTCACTCTCCCACTGGTCCACTCTGTCCACACTATCCCCTTAGGGCTGCACGAGCAGCATTTCAATTTTGTTCTTACAGATACAGACACTCTTCTCCCCTCTTCTCCCAAAACAAGGATTTGCCTGGGCCTTTGGGGAAGAGATCACGGGGACATCTCGTCAGGGTTTGGTCCTCTCTGCCCACTGTCTCTGCAGATCTCTGGAGCCCCAGGGAATCCTGAGTCCAGCCTTTCTTCCTTAGCGATGGTGCATTTCCTCCGTCAGGTTTGGTGCAGGGATATATGTATAATCTTTCCTTCTAGGAAAGTCTCTGATGAGACTCCTGTCTCCTTTGCCACTCAGAGTACACTGCAGCTAAGCTTTATGGGGGGGATGATTCCTTTTCCTCAGCCCCTTCACTCATGTCTTCCTTATTTTGCCCATCCCCTCTCCCTACACCCCACACTCACCTGTACCTTTATTCCTATCATGAAGGATGCCAGGAGCTGGCCCCAGGGCCCTATAGAACAAAGGTAAGGACAATGGGCAGAAATCAAAAAGAAACAAATTAATTTGTGCTACAAGGAAACACTTCCTAAAAACTGAAGCAATCCCCAAATCCAGTGACTGACTGCGGAGGCAGGTAGGAGTGAGCCCCTTGTGGGAGGTCTCCACACAAATCACTTGTTGGATTTGTTACAGAGGAGATTCTTGTTCCAATATGGCTTCTGAGATTCTGTGATCTTTAATGCCCTATGGGCACTGGTAGACAGGGGTAGGAACTAGGGGGATGAGTTTAAGCATCCTTGCCCTATTATGCAGCTGGGGAGGCCCTATTCCCAGCCTGCCTTCAAAGCAGCATGCCATCAGCCAGCTGCAGACAGAGGCCATGGCCCCAACTGCTCACCACCCATTAGCCTGGCGGGCAGCAGGCAGCAGGGACTTCTGGGGGCTCAGACAAATAGGGCGATTGAAGGGCTGCTCTTTGGAGGGGTTGCCAAACTAATCTCAGCCAGGCAGCCACATGTCTCCTCTTCAGTTCTCAACCCACTCCCCAGCTTAACACTTCAGATGAGGCCTTGTCCTCTCCTTGGGAGCTGGTGATTAACCCCTTATAAATGAGTTTGTTTAGAAGACTTTTTCCAAAGGGGTGAGGAAGAGAGAGAGAGAGAGAGAGAGAGAGAGAGAGAGAGAGAGAGAGAGAGAGAGAGAGAGAGAGAGAGGGAGAGAGAGAGAGGGAGTCTTCAATCTCCTGTTTGTGCTGCTTGCCGTGTGGGGGTTGGTGAGGTCAGCTGGTACTGGCAACATCTCATCCACCAGTCCCAGATACCCGAACTGGATGGAAATTTTCCAGGAAAGCTTTTTTACATAACCCAGCCCCTGTGGGCAGAGCTGCCTCCTTGCTTTTCCCTCTTTTCCCACATCCTCAGCAGCCCAGAGCAGTAGGTTTGCCCCTCTTCTCAGAGGACACCGACATTTTCTTCTTGTGTACCTCCCCTCCCTCTATAGTTTGGAATCAGTTCTCAGGTGTTTCCCATCTCCATTCTGTCTCTTTCTTGTTCCTGACATTGCCATCCATGAGAACTACCATGGTGTACTGAAAAGACTGCTGGATTTGGAGTCAGGAGATATGGGTGCACATCCTGGATCTCTCTGTGTGACTTTGGACAAACCATTGAATCTCTCAGTTTCCTCATCTGTAAGATAATACTACTTATACTGCCTAATTCATGGGGTGATGGTGAGAAAAGGGTTTTGTTTTTAGAGACAGTGTGGTCCAGGGGTGGTGAACCTGTGACTTTATGTCACATGTGACCTTCTAAATACTTAAATATGGCCTTTTGACTGAAACCAAATTTTACGGAACAGATTTGTTCTGTGTGTGGTATGGTCTAATGGAAAAAGAAATGGATTGGAAGCCAGCAGAGACCTGAATCCTGCCTCAGATAGTCATTAGCTGGATGACCATGGGCAAGTCACTACCATGCCCTTGGTCTCAAATCCTGCCCCCTAAATTTGCCAGTTCTGGTGACCATAGGTGGATCTCACAGCTTCTGTTCCCTTGTTATGGAGATCAGATGAGAGTAATGCTTCAAAAGTTCTCTGTAAATTTCAAAACACTACATACATATCCACTATTTTTATGGGTAAGGAGGATCTTGAGGCAGAGCTAGATGGGAGCAGGGGAATAACACCTTCTTCTTTCCTTACCCTGGCACAATGGCCTCTGAGATACCTTGCCTTGCCAACTTGGCTTTTAGCAAGTGAGTTGGGTCTATTAAGAAACAGGCAGATAATGGTGTTGACCAACCTGGTGGTTTGATTTGTCCCTTCGGTAGATTCTCAGCTCTTTGGGGTTTCAGGTATAATTTTTTTCTTTCTTGTATCCGTAGCTCTTAATATACTCTCTTACATACAAAAATCATTTCATATTTGCTGAATTGAATTGGATTGGCTTGGTAGAGATAGAACTAAACACTTGGAGACTCAAAGCACAGGGTTCAAGGATATAGTCTTTGATCTGTGACCAGTAGCAAAGGAGGTACCCATGAGGGTCAAAGGGGGCCCCTTGTCTGACTCTCCATGAAGAAGCTGGCTCAGTCCATATCAGAGGTAAGGAACATATGGCCTGGAGACCATATGAGGCCCTCTAGGTCCTTGAGTGCAGCCATGTGACTGAATCCAAACTTCACAGGACAAATCCCCTTGATAAAAGGATTTGTTCTGTTAAAACTTGGATTGAGTCAAAAGGTTGCACCCAAGGACCTAAAAGGCCACATGTGACCTCAAGGCTGAAGTTTCCCCACCCCTGGTCCAGACTGTTTCTTTTTTTTTTCTTTAAATAAATTTATTTAACTTTTTACATTCATTTTCACAAGATTTTGGGTTCCAAAATTTTCTCCCCATTTGTCCTCTCCCCCCAATACACTGGACATTCTAATTACCCATATCACCAATCTGCCCTCTCTTCTTTC